>PISX010000980.1:0-129130 GCA_004024625.1 Mellivora capensis
AAAAAAAAAAAAGAATCCAAGTCAAAGAAATCGACATTAAAACACAGGTACATTTTTTTCACCTTTTAGAGTATCAACTAAAAAAGTGATGCCTAGTGTTGGCAGAGGTATAAAGAAACAATCACATCATATACTTCTAGAACATAATTGGTATAAACTGCATGGAGCACAAATTAGTAATAGCCTTAGTATGTATACTCTTTTACCCAATTTTACCAGTTTATTCTAAGGAACTAGTTATGAATACATGCAAGTTCTGTTCTACAGATATGTTCATCATAGAATTGGTTACAATAATGGAAATCATTTATATTCAACAATAGGTGGCTGGGCAATGGACTTCCCTGATAACACGAAAAATGATAGTGTAAGGACGCCTGCCTGGCTCAGTGAGAAGAGTATGTGACTCTTGATCTCCGGGTTATGAGTTAGAGCCCCACACTGGGTGGAGAGATTACTTAAAACAAATAAACAAACTTTAAAAAATTGATAATATAGAAGTATTCTTAATCATGTGGGTTAAAAATATATTACCTTTAAAATAGTTTATAAAATAGTAATACATAGTTTGATAGTTTGATTCCACTTGTATTTTTTAAAGATTTTATTTATTTATTTGATAGAGAGAGAGATCACAAGTAGGTAGAGAGGCAGGCAGAGAAAGAGAGGGAAGCAGGCTCCCTGCTGAGCAGAGAGCCTGATGAGGGGCTCGATCCCATGACCCTGAGATCATGACCTGAGCTGAAGGCAGAGGCTTAACCCACTGAGCCACCCAGGCGCCCCTCCACTTTTATTTTTAAAAATTTACATACATATAAATTATATATATATTTTTTAATATTTATGTATCATTTGAGAGAGAGAGTGAGCAGAGGGAGGAGCAGACAGAGAGGGAGAGAGAATCTCAAGCTGACTCCAAATAAGCACAGAGCCTGATGTGGGGCCCAATCTCATGACTACAAGATCACAACCTGAGCCAAAACCAAGAGTTAGGAGCTTAACCACCCAGGTGCACCTAAAATAGATAGATATATTCTTTAAAGATTTACTTAGAGAGAGAGAGAGAGAAAGTGTGTGGAGGGAGGGGCAGAGGGAAAAGGCAAGAGAGAATCCTCAAGCAGACTCCCCACTGAGTGCGGATCCCCACGCAGGGCTCCATCCTAGGACCCTGAGATCATGACCTGAGCCAAAATCAAGAGTCAGATGCTTAATCAACTCAATTACCCAAGTGCCTCCAAAAGATAGATATTTTTAAATGGTTAAATTTATGTTTGGATTATAGGCAATTTTTAAATTTCTTTTACTTCCTTATACTTTGCAAATTTTCTATACCATATATATAATACTTTTACAATCAGAACAAAGCAATAAATGTCTTTTAGAACATGCTTCCTACAAAAATACTTTATATGTTTATAAAAAATTAAAAAAAATTAAAAAAATTAAAAAATAAAGTAGTTAAAAAAAAGAACATGCTTCCTACAAATATTTAGAATGTACTAAACATACAACTACTTTAAACATACAAAGACTCAGAAACCAACACTAAATTTATATTCATTCAGCTTAATACTTGAAGGATGCCTTTCTGATCATGGTGTCTGTTGGCTAATGCCAGACAGCCATTTATTCCTATCCAAAGTCCATGATTTTTATACACAGAGAAATTTCTTCTCTTTCTAATGGGTCTAATGGGAACCTCAACCTTCAGCACTATCTATCATATCTATCTATGTTTTATGGATAAATATACTAAATACCTAATTTAGTAATCTTATCACCTTAATAAAAATACAATGGTCATGAATTATATTATTTTAGAGATTAATATTTCCTTCCCTCATATAAATCAGAGAAATCACAAATCAATCATACATTCTTATTCCTGATTCCTCTATTTTACTGGTGACACATAATAAACTTAGCTTGATACCTACAGTATTAGAAAATACCCATCATGTTATTTTTCTAGAACCTTCCAGTTTGTTAACTGGCAGGCATGAGTTCTTAACCAGAGATTTTGAGAAAGGGCTTCTGGGAACCAAGAATCTCTTGAATTAATATACAAAGATATATGTATATGTTTTTTTAAATTTTTATTATTTTCATTTATTTTTCTGGGAAGATCATTTAGATCTTTTCCAGCTTCACAAAAGATTTGGTGAGCCCTCAAATATTAAGTTAATAATAGTTTTAACTATGTAATATTTCTCTTAAATAAATAAATAAATAAATAAACCTTTAAAAAGACCTGGTATTCCCCTATAGATGATGTGTCATTTATCTCTGGCTGTTTTCAAGATTTTTTCTTTGTCTTTAGTTTTTAGAAGTTTAATTATGATATGTCTTCATGTGAGTTTTTATGGATTCATCCTATTTAGGACTCTCTGAACTCTTCAATCTGTAGGTTTACGTCCTTAGCCAAATTTGAGAGGTTTTGAGCCATTATGCTGTCAAATACTCTTTCAGCCTCACTTTTCCTCCTCTTCTGAGTCTCTCCTGAGACTTTGATAATACAAATGTTAGACCTTTTCTTATTCTCCCCATAGGTCCCTAACGGTCTTCTGGGTGTTTTATTTCCATAAAGCCCTCAGACTTTGCTAAGTGGTTTTTTTTTTTCTAATTTGTTTGTTTTACTTTGTTTTTGAAGGAAGTCTATTTACTCTGCTGTTCTTAGTGGGTCATTTCTATTGCTCTATCTTCAAGTTCACTGATTCTCTCCTCTGTCATACTAATTCTGTCATTGAGCTTACCCAGTGAACTCTGTATTCTGGTATTCCATTTTTTAGTACTATAGCTTCCTATTTTGGTTCTTTTTTATATGTTCTATTTCTTTGGGGAATTTTCAATTTTTCTACTTTTTTCAAATTATTTGCAATTGTTCATTGAAGCGTTTTTTAGGAGATCTACTTTAAAATTCTTGACAGATAATTTTATATATATATATATATATATATGTTTTTTATCATGTTAGTCATCATACAGTATATCAGTACATACGGTTTTTTTTTAAAGATTTTATTTATTTATTTGACAGACAGAGATCACAAGTAAGCAGAGAGGCAGGCAGAGAGACGAAGGAAAGTAGGCTCCCTGCTGAGCAGAGAGCTCATTGCGGGGCTTGATCCAAGGACCCTGGGATCATGACCTAAGCTGAAGGCAGAGGCTTTTACCCACTGAGCCACCCAGGTGCCCCAAGTACATACAGTTTTTGATGTAGTGTTCCATGATTCATTTTTTGCATATAACACCCAGGGCTCATTACAACACGTGCCCTCCTTAATACCCATCACCAGACTAACCCATTCCCCCACCCCTCTCCCCTCTGGAACCTTCAGATATTTTCCCAGAGTTCATATTCTCTCATGGTTCATCTCTTCCTCTGATTCCCGCCCCCCCACCTTCAGTTTTCCCTTCCTTCTCCTAATATCCTCCATGCTATTTCTTATGTTCCACATATGAGTGAAACTGTATAAATGTCTTTCTTTTTTTTTTAAAGATTTTATTTATTTATTTGACAGACAAAGATCACAAGTAGGCAGAGAGGCAGGCAGAGAGAGGAAGGAAAGCAGGCTCCCCGCTGAGCAGAGAGCCCGATGCGGGGCTCGATCCCAGGACCCTGAGATCATGACCTGAGCCGAAGGCAGAGGCTTTAACCCACTGAGCCACCCAGGCGCCCCTATAATTGTCTTTCTTTGCTTGACTTATTTCACTTAGCATAATCCCCTCCAGTTCCATCCATGTCATTGTAAATGGTGGCTATTCATCCTTTCTGATGGCTGACTTTTTGTCAGATAATTTCAACATCTGATTCATCTTGGTGTTGGCATCTGTCAGTTGTCTTTTCTCATTCAAGTTGTCATTATCCTGGTTCTTAGTATAACAAATGATTTTTTTATTGTATCCTGGACATTGGGACATATGTTAGGAGACTGAATTCTATTTGAAAGTCACATGTTAGCAGGTAGTTACCCTGCTTAGGTTTAGCACATAGTTCCTGGCCCACTTTTATAGGCTACAGTTCCAATGATAAGTCATTTTTCATTGCGCTTGTGGTGTTATTCTGGTCTGGTACATTTATTTGCTGCTGTTGGGGCTCCTTCTTGATCTCTGCAGGTGCTGCCCATAGGAGCAGAATGCACTTCCCTGGGCCTAATGCTGCGAGGTGGAAGGGTGAGAACACACTAGGCTGTATGTCAGAAAGCACCATCTTGGGACTGCTCTTTGGACTGCTTGGTGCTGGCACAGCCTCCATTCAATCACTGCTGGTGCTACCTGGAGGAATGGAAGGCATTTACCTAGGTTGCCCATTGCCACTAAGAGGCAGGTAGGAGACACCAGACCATGGGATAGAGAATGCTTCCCTGGGCCCACAGTCCAGAATGTCTAAGTTTTGCTGTCATTTTATAGATTCAATTCTAAATGGATCTTGAAATTTAGGCACACAACTAGAAGGGCAATGGTATCTCAGTCACATATTAGACCCAACTAGTGCTCTGGGTCAAGATCCAAGTTTTAACGGTATATTTCCCAGACCTTATCAAAATTATAATAACTAGCCATAACTAGCATTAAAGATATACCATTATGAAAAATTTTACCTAATTTATTAAAAATAACAAATTCCTTCTAAATATTCTACTATGCAGGACAGTGCTGGGATTTTTGAACACTGATTTAAAAGGATATGATACAACAAAATTCAATTTTATAAAGGCACAAAAAGAATGAAAGAATGTGATACTGATTCATCTATGTGAGAAGTTGGTAAACTTTTTCTGTAAAGGGTCCACTAGTATACATTTCAGATTTTGCAGGCTATACTATCTCTGCACAACTACTCAGCTCTGTGGTTGTGCAAAAGCAACCACAGACAATATATAAACAAAGGGATATGGCTTTGTTTCAGTAAAACTTTATTTACAAAAAAATGGGCAATGGGCCAGACTTGGCCCATAGGTCATGGTTTGCTGACCTGAATTACCTTATAAAGCCATAAGACTTAGAGCCAGAAAGGAACTTTGAAATCACCTAGTTTAACATTTTCATTAAATGAATGAGGAAACCACAGTCCAAAAGATGAAGTAATTTCACTTATTCACCTGGCTAATAAATGGTAGCACCCAAACTAAGACTTTAAGCTTGTCCTTATTCTGTCCAATATTCTGATGCATGGATGTATGATGCTACTGTATAATTATGGATATGAGTATTAGAGCACAATGGAATGTGTAAACCAATATGATTTTACTAAAAATTTACAAAAGTAATTACAAGAAATGTTTTCGGAAAAAATTTTAAGTTATGTTGAAATAGCATCTTAGAATAACTTGTGAGAGCTTTTCTGTTTTTTCCTGTGAGAGCTTTCAACATGAATTTTATAAGGAGAGATTACCAAAAATACAGAGAAAATATAAAATGAAGATATTCAGACAATGACATTTAGATAGCAGGAAAAGTAGCCTTGTAGTAATGATACATTTCCCTCCTACATGTGAACTTACATTAGATAAACCAGAAAGTATTTCCTTCTTGACCTAAACATACAATTTTAACATTAATTATCCTATGTTCTCCAAACTTCTCCTTTTAGCCAGATAAAGCCCCAAATACCTGTTGTTTGTAGGTATGGTCACATGCCTCTGCACTGGAACGTCTTTGAATACATCGCTTCCGATAGTTGTGTGTAATGTGTAAGGCGGCATTTCAGCATCAGACTTAATTCCAAGAGAGTTTCCTTTGTCTCTTAACAGTGTTGGATTAGGTTTTTTGCTGATAGAAAAATCTGAAGAAATTCCTGGTTGTCTGAGGGTTGCTTTTGGTTTCCCTATGAAGTTAGGCATACATAATAAAATCAATTAGCTTCCCCAAAACCTAGTTTCACTATCCCACTCCCCTGTCCAGATGTTTTCTGTGGGTCTCTATTCTTAGAACAGTGTGTAAGAACACAAGGAAGTTGTCACTACAGGGTTTGTCAGTAGGGGAAGAACAGATTGGTATTTAGTCGATGAGATTCTTTAAAATGTGGCTTCATCTACTCAACTAGTCAGTTACCATCCCTCTACTCACCAATCAACCCTTCAATGACAGCCACTTTATGCTGCTACAAATGCAGCATACTCAGTCTCCCTGTTTCCTCTTCATCTATTTAAATTCTTCCCATCATCCAAGGTCTGGGTCAAGTCCCCCTTCACCATGAAGTCCTCCACTGCCATTCTCACAATTAATTGCTCCCTCGTTGAAAATGCTCACTGTGGCATCTAAGCATCTACTCTTTTATATTATCTTTGAGCTACATCTTGAGAATTTAGTTTTAGAATGATTATAAGCTCTTTGAGATAAGCATCCAGTAAACACTGGTTGAGTTCCCTACACCACCTTTGTGTATTATGTAATTCATGATTTTTTCCTGAAAATAGAGGATTTTAGTATAAAAGTATAAAGACATGATTTTTGTATAAAGACATGATTTGCTAAATAAGTCACTGAATCCTAGGTTCTTGGTTTATCCAGCATTCTAGATTAGGCTTTCCCCCAAGTAACTTAAAAGAATAAAGTGATACTTTGCCATAATAAAGCTTAATTAAAATCTACTCTTGAGTTAGTTCACGCTGTGTGGTAACTTAGTAGGTCATGCTCATCATCTGGTGATGGAAGTCAATTTCAAATGGAAATATCAGCTTTAGGATTTCCCCCTTGACATGTGAATGTTAACAAATATAGGTGTTTATCATGAATACAAGCAATGCTTCCGTAATTCCCTATAATAATGTATTCATAGACAGGCTTAAAATTTTAGCATATGAAAAGAACGTACCTTCTAGAAAAAATGGCATGGTTTTCTTTACTCTCATCTGACAGTTAACTTGCCGCCCAGTTTTCCTTTTAGAACTCCTCTGACGGGCCACAAGCTGAGCAATTCTCGCAGTTTCTGTGCAGGCCATGGCATAGCAGGTAATCTGTTCATGAGCGGAAAGGGGAAAGGAGAAATATTTCTCAGATTCACTGGTGCCTAGAGGCTCATTTTTTAAAGTGGATCTTAGTGAGTTTACACATCCCAAATCACACTATATGCAAATGTTTAAGTCTCTCTCCTTGATACCGTGAGAGCAAAATTACATATTCCACAAAAGAAACCAAGAATAGTCCAGCATATTGAATAATCCCTCCTCAAATTGAAAATTATACTTATTCCTTAAATAGCTACTCATTAAGCATCTACAATGTGCTAGGTACTATGGGATTAACAAATGAACCAGAAGAAACCTCTGTCACACACAGTATCTCATATAATCCTTGAGATATGTTTTATTCCCATTTATATATGGGTAAGGGAGGCTCAGGAAAGTTAAGCAAACTTCCTGTCGCACAGCTAGGCTATCTCTCTGAATCCAAAGTATGGACTCATAACTGCTACTTGTATTACCTCTCAAAGACCACCCAACCTTAATCTTTTCACTGAAGTGGATTAACCAGGTGACTTGGGACAAATCAGCTTCCCTCCCACATCTTAGTATTCTCAGCTGTAAAGCGGTAGTGGGCTTAGATCTGGGGTTTTCAAACTACTCGATGGCAGCTCCAGGGCCTCACAATGGCAGAGGGGTGGTGAGGGCAAGGCAGGCCAAGCAGAGGCCCTGGACCCTGTGGCACCTGCTTAAAACACGGCAGCTCGGCTTTTAACTTCTGCAAAAACTGGTGTGACATACAGGAGATTTTTTTTTTTCAAGTATGTAGGTCTCTAAAGCCCCACCTAGTGTTAAAAAGCCTCTGATTCTAAGTTGAGAGCAGGAACAGGAAAGCAATGAGGCTTTATATAAGCCAAGATATACTCCTATTCTTTGGCCCAGTGTTTCTATTACTGAAAATATATAACAAGAAATGACTGAAGAAAAATGTACATACCCAAATATGCACAATAGGGGTTATTTTAATAACCAAAACTTGGAAACATTAAAAATGTTCATAATAGGAGAGCAGGGTTCAGTGAATTATAGCATAGTAGCCATATGAGGCATTATTAACTTATTAACTCATGCAGACATTTAATCATTCACACATTCAAACATGTATTTATTAAGCACCAACTATTAGAGGTGAAAAAAATAATCATTCATCCTCAAGAAACTTACAAAGGAAAAAGACACAAGAGACTAAGTAAAAAACATTGTGTCAAGTGCTATCTTGGGTGTATTACAAAGTGCCAAGTAGACAGAGTGGGGTGCTTAGCACTGTCTGGCAGAATCAGGGATGTTGAAACAAGTTTTATTATTAATATGATAATTAACTAATTTATACATGCTCCTTATAAAAATTACTACAGATCAGGTGAGCCTTCCCTTTGATCACTCTCTCAATCCTGGTCACCTTTTCCCTCCTCCACTGCCTTCCCTATGCCACCAAACAGAACAACTATTACAAGTTTTGGGGAGAAATAGCCCAGATCTGTTGTATCTATCTACACATGCAGAAGTGTATCCAGAAGAATGTGCTGTTTGGGGAGGTGGGTGATTTTGTCTTTTGGACAATGGTTGTCTATATCTTTCACACTGTGCTTTGGGCAGATACCAAGAGGTGAAACTGTTGGGTCACAGAGTATGTGCAATAAAACATTTCATTACTACTCCAAATTGTTATGTTGTACATAAAATGTTCTTCTGGAGAAACTAAAAAAATTAAATCATATGATCATAATGGTGTGAAGGACAGAACAGCCTAGAGAACAAAGGGATTCAAGACAAGGAGAATGGTGGGGCTAGCCCTGTAATAATCAAAGTGCTGAATGCTCCGCTAGGGATTGAACTAGGGTCCAGATAATAGGAACAGATAGGAAGGGGGTCAAACCATGAGAATTTAAAAGTATCTATTAGCTTTAGTAACCAGGAGGTCATTACCACCTGGGCTAAAACAGTTGTAGCAAGTTTGTAATGCATGCAGTGTGAGACCTGGCAGTTAGGTCTCCAGGAGACTTATTTTGCTTGAATGCTGAAGACTGGGTAAACTTTAACTTTAAAATGTTTGATTTAACATGGTTAGGGTCTACTTTTACAATGAAAAGAATTTGAGGGATCAAGTAAAAGACCTAAGAAGTCTAGGCTGTGCTTTGGATGCTGTTCTATTACTACTAACCTCAAACCGCTTAGCTAGTACTTTTCCACTTTGACTTCTAGCCTAGTTAGGAGATCAGAAGTGCCAGGTAGGTAATCAATATTGGTTTGACTCTTGTGACATGCACAATTACCTTCTTACCTCTCCAGATCTACTAGTCTCTATCCTCACAACTGCTGGCACACTTCTCAGATAGGCTTCTAGTGTAGGGTAACCTAACTGCTTAAAGGGGATCCAGTCTCCAGTCAAGGATCTGTACTCTCCTTGGAGCCGGGGTAATGCTATTCCGTTCTTATGAGACTGTAGGACAGCTCGTAGCATTTTTGAAACCAGATCTGCTTCCAGCATCTTCACCTATAAGAACACAATAGAAGGTTACTATAATAGGATTCATTAGTCTGTGGATTCAAATAGACTTTCAAGTGTACATGTGTTAGATTATCCCACCAAATATTACTGAATACTTTGTGTTATTACAGTGGAGAAATGCACTATGGTGAAGAAAAGCACAGAATATTATGAGAACACAGGGAAGTCAGATGGGCAAAAAAGACTAGTCTGCAGAGGGAAGACATCCGGGAATTTTTCCCAGATAAGGAGAGGCCTGAATGGAATTCTGAAGGACATGAAGGAATTAGCCAGGCAAGGAGGAAAAGGATGTGTGGGGTCAGGATGGGGAGAGGTATCAGCCTCTAAAGGGAACAGGAAGTTCAAAAGGCACAGAGGTCAGAGAGAAGTACATGGTTGATTCTGAGGAATTCCAGGCAGTTACGTGGCTGGACATGATTAAACAAAGACTCTAAAATTATAAGCTGAGGACTGAAAGATGGGGGTAGGAGAGGTAGAAAGAGGCAGACCCAGATGAGACTCCT
Organism: Mellivora capensis; assembly: GCA_004024625.1. NCBI lineage: Eukaryota > Metazoa > Chordata > Mammalia > Carnivora > Mustelidae > Mellivora > Mellivora capensis. The sequence continues at coordinate 9,978 of PISX010000980.1, forward strand.
ATGTTATGTTAATACATGCATTTCAGCAAACATAATGTGGAGACTTAGAGATATTTTAAAAAGGGGAATAAAGTGTTAAGTTCTGCACTTTAGAAAAGGTAACTACTCAGTAGTGGAGAAGATAAAGGCAAAGGAGAAAAACGAATGAGCTGTAAAGATACTTGGAAATGTGGAGGACTTGAAAACAGGGCCCTGCGAATAGACAAAAAATCAATTTGAGAGGTAATTAGGAGGTAGAAGCAACAGAAATTGATTAAATGGTTTGGACAATGAGGGAAGTTCCCAAGTTTCTAGCTTAGAAACATGGTGGGTAGTAATGACCCACAATGGATGAGGTAGAACAGGTTTGTAAGAAAGGAAGAGAATGAATCCCTTTGGGACATATGGAGACTGGGGTCCTTGTAGGTCAGCCACACAAATATATTCACTAGGAATTCAGGTTAGAGATCTGAAGTGGGTTTAGAGTTGTTGGCCTTCAAAATATATGTGGTATTTGGTATCCAGGGAGTCAAAATTAAGGTTAAGGATGGACCTCTACGGAAGGCTGTCATTAAAGCATGGGCAACAAAAGAAGAACCTATAAAAGGCTGAGAAAGGGACGCCTGGGTGGCTCAGTTGGTTAAGCGGCTGCCTTCGGCTCAGGTCATGATCCCAGCATCCTGGGATAGAGTCCCGCATCAGGCTCCTTGCTCAGCGGGGAGCCTGCTTCTCCCTCTGCCTCTGCCTGCCACTCTGTCTGCCTGTGCTCACTCTCTCTGACAAATAAATAAATAAAAACTTTTAAAAAAAGGCTGAGAAAAAGTGACCAGAGAGATAAAAGTAGAAAAGGCAGAGCTGATGTCATATAAACAAAAAGAGGAAAGAACTAGAAAGTGTTATGCCTAGCAAAGAGGTCAAGCAAGAGAAAAAAAGATTTTGTTACCTAGGAAATCTGTGGGGACCCTGGCTAAGGATTTTCATTGGTCATTAATTGGCATTTTTCAAGATTAACCGCTCATATTCTTTTTGGCTAATAGTAAATGGAATGGTGATACAACGACAGAATGACATTCAGGAAGCCAAGAAAAGTGGACTTAGCAAGGCAAGCCATGGACAACTTGTTAAAAAATTCTTCCTTCAACAGTGCCACCCAATAGAACTTTCTGTGCTCATGGAAATATTTTGTATCTGTGTTGTCCAATACATATGGTGACTGAGCACTTGAAGTGTGGCCAGCACGGCTGAGGAAATGAATTTTCAATTTAACTGGAATTAAATGTGTCTAGTGGATACTATATTAGACAGTACAGAATTCTTGACAGTATTATTCTTTCTCTGGTTTAGATAACAAAAAGGAGAAATAGCATACAATTCTAGCAATTCCCTTATTTGTCCATTTTGAAAAGGAGATAAGATAGCAGCTTATTTGTGAGAGCTCTTAATGATAAATATGATACTCAAGTGATAGCAAGGTTTACATGGCAAATAACCTAAATACTCATTATATACTTCCCTCTGCTAAACATTAGCTCTCTTCAAACTGTCACCACCAGCACCAACATTTAATTAATACTATGTGTATATACACAATGTGTAGTATGCTATTATTTGAAAGGGAAATGTGATAAAGACATATATTATAAACCTTATGGCAACAACTAAAAATTTTTAAAGAAGCATAATTAATAAGCCAGTAGTAAAGATAAAACAGAATAAAAAATTCAATCAAAAAACAATTAGATGTACACCTGAAACTATATAACACCATATGTTAAGTACATTGGAATTTTTTTAAAAAAGCAATTAAAAGTAAAAAAAAAAAATTAGGCAAAAAAGTGGGTGGGGGAGGGGTGGAGCCAGAAACAACAACTGTCACAAAGAACAGGTAGCACAAATAGAAAACATCTGGCAAAATGGTAGATTTAAAGCTGGTCACAGCAAAAATTACATCAAATGTAAACATTGAAAATATCTCAATAAAAATTTAGGATTGATGGAGTGGATATAAAAGATTTACCAATATACTATATATGAGAAATTACTTTAAATAGATATACAACATAGGTTCAAAGTAAAAAGATAGAAAAAGATATGCCATATTAATTAATACTAGAACAAGGAATATCACTTGGGATAAGGACAGACATTACATAATTAAGGAGTTAATTAATCAGGAAGTAATTACTATCCTAAATGTGAGTGCACCAAATATCAGTGCTTCGAAACACATGAAGCAGAAGCCAATGGAGGTGTAAGAATATCTTCACAATTATTTGGAAAATTCAAAACTTCTTTCTCAGTAATGTAGAACCAGTAAACAAAAACCAGTAAAGATATAGAAGAGCTAGGGGTGCCTGAGTGGCTCAGTGGGTTGAGCCGCTGCCTTGGGCTCAGGTCATGATCTCAGGGTCCTGGGATCGAGTCCTGCATCGGGCTCTCTGCTCAGCAGGGATCCTGCTTCCTCCTCTCTCTCTGCCTGTCTCTCTGCCTACTTGTGATCTCTATCTGTCCAATAAATAAATAAAATCTTTAAAAAAAATATAGAAGAGCTGATTAACAACATCAATCAAACTGACCTAATTGATATTTATAAAAGACTCTATCCCAATAACAGCAGAATATACATTCTTTTCAAAGACAGAATACACTCTGGGACTTAAGGCAATCTTTGACCAATTTAGAAAAACTGAAATTATAAAAGTGTCCTGTGACCAGAAAAAAACTAAATTAGGTAACAATAACAGAAAGATAGGTGGACAATCCCTTTGTATTTGCAAACTTAATGACATACTTCTAAAAAAAAAAAAGAGAGATCAGAAAGGAAGCCTCCTTCAAAACAAAAACATCAGAAAATATTTTTAAATAAATGAAAACACAATGCACAAAAATTTGCTGGATGTCATTAAAACAATATTTAAAGGGAATTCTGCAACATTATGCAAGCATATATGCTTATGTTAGGAAAGAAGAAAGGTCCCAATTCAGTAATCTAATCACTCCTTGAAAAAAGGCAAATTATACTAAAAGTAAAAGGAAAAAAGTAATAAAAATGAGAGCAAAATCAATATTGAACTGATGAAACACATCAGTAATGAAATAGAAAAGAAAGTTAAAGAAAAAATAATGAAACCAAAACTACTTTTTAAAAAACATCAATAAAATTGATAAACTTCCAGATAGATTAATAAAGAAAAAAAGAGGGAAGATGCAAATTATTATTAATGGGATTAAAGAACAGGCCATCAATACAGGTTTTACAGACATTAAAAAGCAAATATCATGATAAACTTATGCCAATAAATTTTGTCAATTAAATAAAATGGAGTAAATTCATTAAAAGACAAATCCCAAAGCTTATTCAAGAAGATATAAATAATCTTAATATCCCTATATCTATTAGGGAAGTTGAATTTGTAGTTAAAAACCTTCACACAAGGAAAACTCAAACCCAGATGGTTTGCCAATTCTACCAAAAACTTCAAGAAAAAAATACTACCACTTCTACACAAACTCTTCCAAAAAACATAGGGGAAGGGAATACTTCTAAATTCATTTTATGAGACCAGCATTATGCTGATACTGAAACCAGAAAAAGGCATTATAAGAAAAGCACAAACCAACTTCCTTCATTAACATAATTGCAAAAATTCCTAACAAAATATTAACAAACCAAATCCAACGATATGTAAGAAGGATAACACATCATGATCAACTATATGGTTTACTCCAGAAACACAAGACTGGCCCAACATTCATAAATCAACCAATGTAACTGACTGTATCAACAGACTAAAGGAGAAAAACCACGTTTTTTTGCCAATAATAGGTGAAGAAAAGACATCTGACCAAGTTCAAAATCATTTATGATAAAAACTCTCAGAAAATAAGAAGGGGACCACCTCAACCTGATAAAGAACATCTGTGAAAAATCAACAGCTAACATAATACGTAAAAAGAAAAGAACGAATGCTTTCTAAGATTGGAAACAGGACAAGAATGTTCACTCTCTTCATTCCTATTCACTATCACACTGGAGATCCTAGCCAGTGCAAAAAGACTGATTTCCAGATTTACTTAAAAGTATATTAATCAACGTAATGTAGGTATTGTCAAAAGGACAGTCATCAATGGAACAGAATACATAACCCAGATACAGACTGACACATATATAGTCAACTGATTTTCTTTTTTCTTTTCTTATTTAAGTTTCCAATCAGTATTTTTTTTATGGTGTTATGTTAGTCAACTGATTTTCAACAAAATTACCAAAAGAAATTCAATGGACAAAGTTCAATGAAGAGTTCTGGAACACTATTCATCCATATGCAAAAAATGAACCTTATACTATATTCAAAATTAAACTAAAATAAAAACCCAGACCACTTAGGTCCTACTTGAAAAAACTAAAACTGTAAAATGTTTAGAAAAAAAGGCGTAAATCTTCGCCATCTTGGGTTTAGCAAAGATTTTTTATTTTTAGAATACAGAAGAAAAAACTGACAAATTGGATTTCATCAAAATTTTAAATTTATGCTCTTTTGGATATAAATTTCTGTTGAGAAAATGAAAAGACAAGACACGGACTGAAAGGATATATTTTCATAAAACACCTGGTAAACGACAGGTAACCAGTATATGTAAACAACCCTCAAAACTCAATAAGAAAACAAAGAGCCCATTTTAAAACATGCAAATTATCTGAACACATACTGAAGTTTACTAAAGTAGAGATGTAGATGGCCAAAAAACACATTCTTCATTAGGGAAATGAAAATTAGATCCACAATGAGGCATCACTACCCATCTATTAGAGTAAGTTAAACTTTTTAAAAAAACCAACAGTATGAAGTATTGATAAGACTGCCGAGGAACTAGAATTCTCACACATGTCTTTTGGGCTTGCAGAACAATACTTGGACTTGCAGAACAAGACTTGCAGAACAATACTTGCAGAACAAGACATGGCTTGACAGTTTCTTATGAAGAAGCATGTTTTTATCATACAATCCAAAAAACTTACATGTCGGTCATTACCCAAGAGAAATAATGACATATTCATACAAAAACCTGTACTTAAATATCTATAGTAGCTTTATTCATAATTGCCACCCAATTAGAAACAATCCAAATGTCTATCAGCAGGTGAATGAATCAACTAGCGTTGCATATCCATGCAGGTAAGTAGTAATCCGCAATTTAAAGGAACAAATTATTGATACATAGAACTGTATGGATGATTCTCACACTATGCTAAGTGGGAGAAGCCAGACACAAAAGACTATATGCTGTATGAGTCTATTTATGTAACATTCTGAAAAAGGCAAAACTATAGGCATAGAAATTAAATCAGTGGTTGCCAAGGGATGGGAGTATAGGCAGGGGATGGACTGTAAAGAAGGCACAGGGCAATTCTGGGAATGACAGAAATATTCTCTCTTGGTCATAGAACTGTAGAGACACCTGGGTGGCTCAGTCGGTTAAGTGTCTGCCTTTGGCTCAGGTCATGATCCCAGCGTCCTGTGCATCAGGCTCCCTGCTCAGTAGGAAGCCTGCTTCTTCCTCTCCCACCCCTCTGCTTGTGTTCCTTTTCTCTCTGTGTCTCTGTCAAATAAGTAAATAAACAAAATATTTTAAAAATTCATAGAACTTTAGAAAAAAGAGGGGGACTTTTATTATATGTAAAGTATATATCAATAAGTCTGAGAAAAAGAAGTTCTTTCAAGTTGTGCCACTTTGCAGGCAGCTCTCACCCTCTCATACACGCTGTCCTGGCTCCTGGCAGCCACCGATCTGCTTTCTGTCAGGATAGATCACTTTTTCCTGGTGTTCTTGAGTTTCATCCATGTTTCCACACTTATCAGCAAAAACTTCTCATACTATGATAAGCAGTGTTTCACTGTGTAGACATGCCACAATTCATTTATCCATCCTTATGTTGATAGACATTTGGGTTGTTTCCAATTTGGGGGTATTATAAATAAAGCTGCTTTGAATGATATAAATCTTTGGGTAGACATGTTTTTCTTTCTCTTGTGAGAATCCAAGTTCTGAGATTTGGATTTTCTAAAAATTTAATATACATAATAATTCTAGGAGGAAATTGTGCTCATTCTATAAATGAGAACACCAAAGATGAGGGAAGGTAAATCACCAACATATGATAAGATGTATGGAGGCCACTCACAGGGATGGTACAGATTCTAAGTCAGTGATACTGACAGGCACTCTAAAGGGTAAACAGAAAATTCATGGCAGCAAAAGATGACAGCTGTAGCTCCATTCCCTTGATGTCCAACTACACTCTCCTGAGTGTGTTGGGTAGCAGCTCAGAGAGGATGGTTTTGACACCTATATTTCAAGGTTGCCACAAATTAAATCTAACATGTAAATTCTGGCTCTTAAGTAGTAAACTTCCAATGTAAGAGACAGACTTTGATTTGTAATGGTTTCTGACTCAACAGTTAAAGATCACTGAACCTTCACTGCAGTTATTTCTTCAAACAGGAAAAACCATAATGGAGGCTGGCCAAGTTCTAATTTGTAAGAGGAAAAACTAAAGGATAGCCTACTAACCTCCCAGAGACAAGCCTCCTGAACTTTTTTAACCCCCCTTCCGCACCTTTCCTTTAAAACTCTGTTTCTCCCACCTGTTCATCTAGAGCTCTTCTGAGTAAAGCTGGACTTTGCATCTCTGTATATCTGCAGATGGGCCTGGACTATGAATTATGCACATGTGATGTGTAGATATGATGCCAGGTGGTCAGCACACATGTAGGAATACACCCACTTGCGTGCGAGTAGGGTACCTGGATCCATTTAGACTAGACTGTTTAGTACTGGCTCCTCCCTAGTCAGAAGCACTATAAACTCCTGCTGAGACTATCAGTAGGAAGGACCTATCCTTCACCTTGAGGAGGAGTTTCTACTGCCTCCTCCCCTTCTTTCTGGAAAGAGCATCTGTTCCATTACCACCTCCTCACTGTGGTCTACTTTTCTCCAGCTACATTAATGGGTGGGCAGCAATCACTAATTTGTGGGGATAAAAAAAATTCTCATAGCATTCTACTCACTAATGGACATCCTGTGACTAAAACATAATAGAACTCCAGTATGCTGCTGGCTTGAAAGAACAAGTCTAATCCCATCTTAGCAGCTAATCAGAGACTGGTTCTATAGGCTGCCCTATGTGAAAGCCTTCTACTCCTTCCACCCTTGGGAGAGCCACTTCAGACCACTTTCTCTCAAATGTCCCCTTTACCTTCCCAAGGTCTGCTCTGAAAGAACTGCTGGTAAGGATCTCCCATTTGGGGGGATCCCAAATTAACCATTTGGGGGGCTGCTAACTAGTAGTTGATATATTGATTTTGATTTGATTGTGGGGGGAGACGACGGATTGTGGAAGGCTGTGCCCATGTCTCCTCTTGCTGGTGTCTCTAAGTTCAATATCACTATTCAAAGAGCACTTATTTTCCTGGAACAAATCCTTTCTCCTGGGGCTCTGACCTCCTTCTCTATAAAATGAAGCAACTGAGTATTAGTGACTCTCAACTCCTTACCACCATCACTATGTGATACATGAAGACACACAGGCTGACATTCATAATTCCCCCACTCCTGACTATCTCATGGTGATCGCTCTAGTCTATACCAACAGCATCTCTTGCCTGGATTGCGGCAACTGCCTCCTTGCTGGTCTCAGCTTCCACTTCGCCTCCTAGAATCTATTCTCCACACAGGGGCCACACAACTCACTGCCGCAGTTTCTTGAGTATTTGAGTATTTGATCAAAGGTTACCTTCTCAGCAAGGCCTTTCCTGGCCACCCTATCCAAAATCCAAACTGTTATGCTGGCTGTCCGGTATCCCTACACCCCTCCCCTACCTTATTTCCCTCCTTTGTACTTATTACCACCCAGTAGTCCTTATTTAATTGTACCATCTGTTTCCCCAACTTGATTATGAGCTCTGTGAAAGCTGGAATTTGTGGGGGGTGGCTCAGTGGGTTAAAGCCTCTGCCTTCGGCTCAGGTCATGATCTCAGCGTCCTGGGATCGAGCCCCGCTTCGGGCTCTCTGCTTGGCGGGGAGCCTGCTTCCTCCTCTCTCTCTCTCTGCCTGCCTCTCTGCCTATTTGTGATCTCTGTCAAATAAATAAATAAACTATTTTAAAAAAAAGCTGGAATTTGTGAGCCTTTGTTCACTACTGAATCCCTAGTGCCCAGCCCACAACAAGAGCTCAATAAACATTGGATGAATGGGTGAGAAATTGTCCATCTAATACTCCTTTTTACTTACTAAAACAAAGCATAATGCATGTGAGCTATTAAAGGAATCATCTTAAATTTCTTTATTTAAAAAAACTTGCGAATTTTAGCTATTATTATTAACTGACTGAGACACCCAGTTATGTCACCAGGCTGTGGTTGAGAATCCTCAGGTAGATTATTTCACGGCCCTTTCACTCTGAGCCAGTGTTCTCAATGACCCAGTGTTCCTGTAAGAAGTTCACACATACCGATGAGCCACAGGCACAGACTGAATACCAGTAAGTATCTCACACTTGCATGTATTCCCTGTTTTTCAAACATTGTGCCTATACTGTTGGGATTCACAAAGAAACTGATACTGAATTCACAACAACTTTTAGTAGCTATATCTTTTTGGAGGGAAAGGTGGTCCCTTGGGACTATGAGACTGACGATCTCAAAGCTGGTGAGAAGCAGTGAAGCACAGTGAAGCCTGGGAGGGAAAATGTGACTACACATCTTGTTCAGATGTAGGTGGTATTCTCATGCTTGTCAGTTTCTTCCAGTTGGATCCGTGATTCCTACATTAGTAGTATTACTGGGGCGCCTGGTGGCTCAGTGGGTTAAAGCCTCTGCCTTCAGCTCAGGTCATGATCCCAGGGTCCTGGGATCGAGCCCCGCATCGGGCTCTCTGGTCAGCAGGGAGCCTGCTTCCTCCTCTCTCTCCCTGCCTGCCTCTCTGCCTACTTGTGATTTCTGTCTGTCAAATAAATAAAATCTTTAAAAAAAAAAAAAAAGTAGTATTACTTTGGACAGTGACCAGAAAGAAAGTTACAACTAAAATAATTTTTTAAAAACAATCATTATTTTCTAATCTATATTGCTTTAAATGCCTTAAATTTGAATTCCTTGATTGTCATGGCATTTTTTTTGAAATTTTCTAAAGATGGCAATTACACTCAAAAACTTTTGTAAAAAGCATACAATACGGGACACCTGGGTGGCTCAGTTGGTTAAGCGGCTGCCTTCGGCTCAGGTCATGATCCCAGCGTCCTGGGATCGAGTCCCACATCGGGCTCCTTGCTCGGCAGGGAGCCTGCTTCTCCCTCTGCCTCTGCCTGCCACTCTGTCTGCCTGTGCTACCTCGCTCTCTCTCCCTCTCTCTCTGAAAAATAAATAAATTTTAAAAAAAAGCATACAATACTTTCCTCTAGCTATAAAAACTTGAGTTTATTATCTTGGATGTCATCCATTAGAAGCACAAGAGGAAGTTTATGGGAATTTCAACTCTGGGCCTCAATGGCAAACCTTTAGTCATCCTCCCCTCAAAAATTAAGTTTCAAAGTTTCTCCAAGTAGCTCCCCAAATTTTTTAAGTTGCTGCTTTGACTTGTCAACTTTCTTTCCCCTTTATTTCTACTCTCTGAAAGTGCTGTGACAAATATTAATTCTGAGTTTAAGAAAACTCAAGTTACTTTTATTTTGAGAATGTTATACAAGTCCTGGTGACCATAAATTAGGCTAGGTTGGGAGAAATAAGGCTGGCTATCTCTGTTTTAGAACATAGCTTCTCAGGTTAAAATTCTTAAGGGTTCCCTTAATTTCCTTAAGAATTAAGGGTTTCCTTGAGAATTAAGGATATTCCTTAAGAATATTCTTATTCTGAAGACAATATAGGGCCTGCTTGAGCTGACTAAGAATCCTAAACAGCAGAGTAAAGTAGAGGTGGGTCTGGGGAATTATTTAATCAGAGTACTTTTGATCTCAAAAACTAACCAAGGTCAGTTAGTAAAGACCTTAGGAAGGAAGAAAATGGCCACAATAGGTCACAACCAATTGCATTTGACTTTCACTTCCTTCATCTTGCTCTTTCTCCTCCTCCTTTCCTTGCCTCTCTTCTGAATGACAAGCATCAACAGTAGAGTTATATGAGCTTGGAATTCAGTACTTACTTGCATTTCCTGGAAGCATGGAGTGGATGGGAAACTACCTATGAATATATGTATTAAATGGCTAAGAGCACAATGACAAAAGCATTGGTATATTGGGGAAATGTTTAGTACAGCATTAAATCTGAAATACCAGAATTTTCCCAGATTTTCTTATTTGCCTCATTAACATACTTATGAACTGGGAAGCTTGGTAAGAAAGCGACTGGATCCCCTCCAAAATTTCTCACTTAATTAGTGGACAAAAAGTCACTTACTACTTTGGCAAAGGCTCAGGGAGCAGAGATTCCATGCTAGACCACAAGCCCACAATGTTCCCACACCCTGCCTGACTTAGGGAAGCAGCATAGAATGGTGAGCCCAACCTCAGAGTAGAAAGCTGAGAGAAGCATGGAAAGCTGGTGGGCACATTCAGACCATCTCCTCCAAAGGCTTCAGTTTAATAATGAGGAAACTGAGGCCCAGAGCAATTATTCTAGGTCTCACATATTCTCACATATTTTTGTGGCCAGAATCACAACAAGAACCCAGGTCTTCTGGTTTCCAAACTTAGGGCTTCCTTTTAGACAGCTGCTCCAAATGTCTAGAATTGGCTTCTCTTAAGTAATTTGGAACGTAGGGGACATTGACTTCGTGATCAGCCCTTAAAGTGGCACGAAATAGGGATCAGCCACGTTCTGATTTAAGGGTATGGGAACCCAATCCCAAAAGAATCTCTAATTGTTGCAAATATTCAGTGTGGCAATTGACATTTCCTTTTATCCTTTCACTCTGTCCTTTTTCTTTTTATTACACAATAAATCGTAGAGAACTCCAAAGTGCTAATAATGTACAAGAAATGGGGCAAGGAGTAGGGGAAAGTAATAACCTTTAAGAAAGCAATATTTAAATAATTGAAATAGCCTAAAATAACTCTCATAGTCAAAACTGTGTTTGGAAATTCACAGCTTTTCTCCTTAATATACCTGATAATCGTCCTGAGAAAGTCTTATCCTGAAGAATGTGGTTTCATTGTCCTCTAGATACAGACTTTACCACTGACTGAGCCTCCCTGACTCAGTCATTTACATGTTATGTGCTTCCCAGAGCCTGAGATTCCTCACTACCCATTAGCCCAGCTAGCCCAGCTCTCACCTGTGCATGTTCTTCTCTAAGTTTCTCTTTTCTCACCTATTTCCAACTGTCCTGTTTGGCTCATCTTTCTCAATGTCATAAATCTACATTGCAGAATGGCACTAAACCCCAGAAAAAAATCTGAAGAATTATTAAGGTAAACTGAAATTACCGAGTAACCTTTCTTACCTTCTTCAGTCAGTTACACAATTTTTATTACCTTCTTAGGGCAAATACTTATGGTAACTGGCTGCCCTTTTACTTGAAGACACTATTTTAGCAACAGGCCAGGCCCTCAAAGTTCAGAATGTCTGTGCCAAAAAGATTTTAGATATCATCTAGTTTATCCCAACCCCCTCATTTACAAATCAATAAACTGAGCCCAAGAGAGGGAAGGTTTTGGTCTAAGACCCTTCCACGATGACTTCTCATCTTGCAACAGTTTAACACATGTTCTTTTTTCTTTCTTATTACAGTATAGTCTACTTGTGACCACCTGAATTACTCCTTTACCAACTCTTTTTAAAAAGAAAGATAGTAATTAATACCTTCGAGTGATGACATATTTCCATAGGGCATAATTAGGGAGCATTTTTTATTTATTATTATTATTATTATTGTAATTTCAAGCTCTAAGCTGTACATGCATTACTAACTACATATTACAAATAGTAAGTAAGGGGTTTCCATAAATCTACATATAGAGAAAAAAAACTCTTGCAATAATAAAGTGTCTTAGTTAGGATTTGTGGTCTTAATTCTAGTTCTGCTACTAATTAGCTGTGACCCTTTGAGTGAGTCACTTCAGGTCACCTTTTTTTCATATGGAAGGTAGGAAGATGGACAAGCGCTATGACTCTCAACTTTCCTTGGAGTCCTTCAAGTTCTGAAGTGGGAGCCAAAGTCTAATGGAAACCATAGGTTGGCTTCCTCCTGACAAAGCTGCACAGCTCTAATATTGAGTTTGCTTTGGAGTCACTGGGCATTTTGTGCTGACCAGCAGTTCTAATTGGCATATATACACATTGCAGCTAAAAATCACAAAATCGATTACTTTTAGATAGTTTGAATGAAAAAAATACATTTGGCCCATTAGGGAAATAATAAAAAGAATGAAACCTTCAAAAGCACAAAGACAGGACTAGAGGGTAAAGAAAATAACTTTTGCATAGAGAAAGAAAACCAGTTCACATAAATGTGAAATTACATTTCACTCAAGTACCAAGGAACTTGGGTCCATACTGTATTCATCTGCTGATCCTGAAAGTGCCCAGATGCAAAGCCCTCTGTCGAATCTCAGTTCTTGAAAACAACACTTGATCAAACACAGAGTGGGCACTTAGAGTTGGTTTACAAGGTATTTTCCTTTAAATTCATATTAAGTCTCCAACTAGATTACATTGCACAGAGAATTTAAAGAGCAGTCCTTCAAGAAGTTTACATCTCTTGGGACAAAACACAGTAAGTTCATTCAGCCACGTTCAACCAATACACTTAAAAGGGCATTAGCAGGGATTATGTTCCATCTCCAGTCTACAGTCTCCAGGGACTGAAATCCAAAGGCACTGCCAACTGCTGCCTCACAGTCTCACTGTGTTTAACCAGCAAAGAAGAAATCTGTGTGCCACCAAAGGGCCCTGGGCTGGGGCACACGAGATGTGGATTCTAACGCAGCTGGCCGCGGGACCAATTACACTGCACCCAGCACAGCACTTTGCATGTAACTGATGCTCTGAAATGTCCATTAAGTGGAGATGGAAAAATCCCCACCACGGGCCAATTAATCTTATATTAGAGGACTCCAAGAAACTGAAATCCAATTACGTAAAATATGGGAAGTTTGGTGGAAAGAAAAGAGTTAACATTTCTTGACCATTATTATAAACCAAAGGATTTACAGCAGTTACCTCACAAAAGCTGTGTGGACTTATGTTGAACACTTCCATTTGATACACAGAAAACCAGGCTCAAAGAAAGTAATTTATTCACCATCCGCAATCAGGAAGAGGAGCAGCCCAGATTCCCAGCCCAGGTCGGCAAAGCCCACACTATTTGCAGTATGCAACACCTACACATCCCCAGGCAGCCGAAGATGAGTTAGAAATTTGGGTCTAAGTTTCATTTCTGTCATTAAGTTGCTGCATATCACTAGGCAGGACACTTTGCTGCAATTTTTCCACCTGCACGATTGGAGCGGGGTGGTGGGAGGCAGTGGGGGTTGACCTAGATCAGTAGTTTGTTTTGTTTTGCAGGGCAGTAGTGAGAATCCTTTGGGGCCAGGACTTTTTCTAATACAGGTATTAACCTTTCTTGCTCTCTGAAACTATCTGGGACTGGTACCCTTTGGTTATAACCGGAAATATATTATACCCCGCAAGCCGAACCTAGAAGAAAAGTTGGGCGGGCTCTAAGCCCCCTCCCAGTAACTTGAGGCTGAGCACCTGACCCTCTTGGATCTTGACCAAAGTTAAGAGACAACTCATTCATGGATTCGTGTTTCCTTCCTCGCTGTGTCCCGGCCTGGGTCTCGCGGTTCGAGAGCCATGTATAGTATTTGCGCCCTGCATTACCTGAGCGGCCTGCATGGGCCGGTCCGCAGAGAGGCCCCTGCCTTCCAGGGACTGAAAGCTCAGGGTGTAAAATACCGAGCTCAGGCAGCCGGGGAGGGGGTTCTGACGTGCCCTGCTCCAGGCCGGCGGCTGTGGAACCACTTCCTGGTCAGCGCCTCCTGCCCCTCGTCCACACCTCCACTGCTACATTTCCCCGTTGCACTGAGCGCTCGGCGGCGGTCTGTCAGGCTCCCGGGCGGACGCCCAGCCTGTCACCCAGCGGCCGGGGAACGGGCCATCAGAGATTTAAAAAACACAACGCTCTGGAACTCCAACTCCCCCCGCGGCATCCCCTGCAGCTGCTGGGAAGAGGCCCCAGGCCCGTTCTTGTCCCGCCCGGGCCACTGTCCCGCTAGTGACCCAGGTGCGCCGCGCCCGCCCGAAACCTCGTCCGACGTCGCCCGGCACCTGTCGCACCCGCAGCGGCAAGACCTGCGCTCACCTCGTCCCGGGGGCCCACGGCCCGTCCCCGCGCCTCTGGGCCCAGCTCCCGCCGCCGTCTCAGCCAGGGCCACAACCGCGGCCGCCGCCCACTTTCGGTTTCCCCGCACGGCCGGAGCCGCCGCCGCGGCTCGGGAATCACCTCAAGCCCCCGCCCCGCCCCACTCTGCCCCGCCCAGCTCCGCCCCTCCCCGAGGGCCCCCCGGTCTCGGCTCTGCGCACGCGCGGGCTCCCCGGCCGCGTCGGCCCACGCCGGCGTCCGCGCGTGGGAAGGGAAACCGACGCCTCCTAGCGGTTTCTGCGCGTGCCCACGCACGGGCCGTCGGCGGAAGACGACTGCGGTGCGGGCTCAGGCGCGCCTCCTCGTGGACAATGCAAGTACGGGCGGCCTGCGAGGGTCGGGGACCCAACGGGACCCAGCAGGACCTCGCCAGCACTTGTGCGCTCCTACAGCTGCCTTCATTCACTCCTCAGACATTTCATTCAACTCTTGCTCATTCTTTTCGTCATTTGCGGGAACAGTTACTTTTCACACTCTCCCAGACATCCACTTGGTTCACTCGTTTCCCTCAGGTTTTTTCACAAGCGTCACCTTTTCAAGGAGGGTGCCACTTTCGAAAAATGTCAGTCCTCGATATGTTCTCTCTCCTCAGCTTACTCTCTCTTAACACACTGTATGTATTTTACTAATCTTTTTCGTTGTCTACTGTCCTCAAATTAAAGCTCTATGAGCGCCGGGATATTTGTCATGCTCTACAGGCTATTCCCAGAGCCTAGAATTGTGCCTGGCACAGAAGGGTGATGTAAATTGTCAAATTCATTCCTTCGTTCATTATAATGTTATCGAACACCTAATATTCACTTATTTCTTCTACACATTAGCTTACCAAGATGTATTGAGCATATTGGTTTGTATTCCTTAAAGCAACATTGAACACCTCCCTGCATTTATTCTATATGCATTTATTGGGGTCTGCTGTTTTATCAAGCAGTATTTTTTTAAAAAAGATTTTATTTATTTGTCAGAGAGAGAGAGCACACAAGCAGAGGGAGAAGCAAGCAGAGGAAGAGCCGCTTAACCGACTGAGCCACCCAGGCATCCCTCAAGCAGTATGTTATTTATTTATTTATATTTATTTACTTTACAGCTTGAGTGTAATTGGCATACCATAAACCTCACATTTAAAATATATAATTTGGGGACGCCTGGGTGGCTCAGTTGGTTAGGCGGCTGCCTTCGGCTCAGGTCATGATCCCAGCGTCCTGGGATCGAGTCCCACATCGGGCTCCTTGCTCGGCAGGGAGCCTGCTTCTCCCTCTGCCTCTGCCTGCCACTCTGTCTGCCTGTGCTCGCTCACTCTCTCTCCCTCTCTCTCTCTCTGACAAATAAATTAAAAAAAAATCTTTTAAAAAAATATATAATTTGGTGTTTTCATGTATATGTACAGCTGTGAAACTATCACTATACATCCATCACCCCAGAACGTTTCCTTGGGTCACTTTTGTAATCCTCACCTCTTGTGCCTCTCTGTCCTTGCCCCCTCAACTGCTGATCTGCTTTCTGTCACTATAGATTAGTTGAGTTTTTTTCCAAATATTTTATTTATATTTATTTTTAGAGAGAGCATGAGTAGGGGGTGAGGCAGAGGGAGAGGGAGAGAGAATCTTCAAGCAAAGTCCACACCCTGAGCACAGAGCCCAAGGCGGGGCTTGATCCCAGGACCCTGAGATCACAACCTGAGCTGAAACCAAGAGTCAGACACCCAACCAACTGAGCCACCCCAGTGCCTCTGGTTTGCTTTTTCTAGGGTTTTATATAAATGGAATCATACAGTATATGCTGACTTTTGGTGGGGGTCGTGGTGTCCAGCCTTTTTCACTCAACATAAATATGTTGAGATTCATCCATGTTGTTGTGTGGACCATAGTTCATATCTTTTTGTCGCTGAGTAGTATCCTAGCATATGAAGGTAATAAACCTACCATATGATCCAGTAATTCCATTTCCAGGGTTTACCCAAGAGACATGAAAGCATATGTCCACATAAAGACCCGGACAAGAATGTTCACAGCAGCCTTGTTCATAATAGCCAAGAATAGAACCAACACAAATGCCCGTCATTAGGTGAATGGACAATCAACCAGTATCTACTGAACACCCACTCTTTTTTTTTTAAAGATTTTATTTATTTATTTGACAGAGAGAGATCACAGTAGACAGAGAGGCAGGCAGAGAGAGAGAGAGGGAAGCAGGCTCCCTGCTGAGCAGAGAGCCCGATGTGGGACTCGATCCCAGGACCCTGAGATCATGACCTGAGCTGAAGGCAGCGGCTTAACCCACTGAGCCACCCAGGCGCCCCTGAACACCCACTGTTATGTAATTTTCATGGAGTGAGTACTGTGTTAAGGCACAAGCCTACGATTGCGGAGCTTTTTTTATTTTTTAGGGTTTTTTTTTAGGTTCTTTTTAAGTAAACTCTATATCCAACGTGGGGCTCAAACTTATGACCCGGAGATCAAGAGTCACATGCTCTATGAACTGAGCCCTCCAGGTGCCCCTTGAGGGGACTTTTGATTCAGTGAAAAGGAATAGGAGGCAATGAAAAGGTAGATTGGAAGAAGACCATGGAAGGCCTGAGAGCCCACACGGGAGTTTGGGCTTCTCCCCAGAGGCAGTGGGGAACTACTCAAAATCTCCTTTGTATGCTGTTCTCTTTGATACTCCCACAACTAGTCTCTAACTAGGTCTGCCCAAATGTCTCTCCCTGCCGCTCCTCTCCGTCCCTGCTGCTGTATTTCTGTCTGTTTAGGATCTCTCTCCCAATCTGCTCTAAACACTGCAGTGGATTTAATAGACCTAAAATATAGCTAGACCTGATTTTTGGAGTCTGCAGTGCTGATAACCTCCTCTGGTTCCACTTTTAAGACGGGAAAGATGTAAAAAGCAGCTCCCAATTGAAAGAGTACCAGTTGGGATAGAAAATTGGGAAAAACTCCAGAGTCCAATATGCAAGGTAAGTCACAAAAGCAATGTAACTGGACCTCAAGTCTGAGATTAGTTGTTCTTGCAAAGGAATTCTGCGTTTGGACTATCCTATATACAAAGAAAAATGATGCTCTGTAGCTAGTTTTTTAAAAAGTCAGCTTTTTCCATGAATATTTTACATATAATAAATATTTTAAATGTACAGTTGGATGAATTTTGACAAATGTATTCAGTCATGTGCCCACCCCCACAGTCAAGATGTAGAACTAGTTCATATTCCAAAAAGATCACCTGTGCCTCTTCGGGTGTCTGGGTGGTTCAGTAGGTTAAGCTTCTGACTCTTGAGCTCACGTTATGATCTCAGAGTTGTGGGATGAGCCCTGTGACAGGTTCTGCTCAGGAGGGAATCTGCCTCTGCCTCTCTCACTGTCTCCACCCCCCCATCCTCTTCTCCCTGCTAGCACTCTCTTTCACAAATAAATAAATCTTTAAAAAAAAAAAGTTCCCTTGTGCCTCTTTATAGTTAATTTCTTCCCCCTCTCCCCAGCCCCAGGCAGGCATTGATCTAACATCTGTCACTATAGCTTTGCCTTTTCTAGAATGTCATGTAAATGGAATCATATAGTGTGTAGTCTTTTGTATCTGGCTTTCTTCACTTAGCATAATGCATTTGAGAGTCACTCATGTTGTCACATAGATCAGCAGTCTGTTTTATCTTATTGCATAACAGCATACCATCACAGGTGTGGATGTGTCACGATTTGTTTATCCATTCACATTTGATACACATTTGTGTTATTTCCAGTTTGGGACTATTATGCACAAAACTGCTATAAACAATCACATGCAGGTCTTTGGGTGGTGACATATTTTTCTTGCATTAAGACTTAGAAGTAGAATTGCTGGTTGTAGAATCAGTGTATGTCTAACTCTATAAGAAACTGTCAGATTGTTTCTAAAGTGGCTGCATCATTTTGTTCTCCACGCCCCCACCACCTGCCAGCAACGTATGAGAGTTCCGGTTCCTTCAAATCTTCTCAAGTCCTTGGAATTGTCAGTCATTTTAAGTTTAGCCATTTCAATGGATGTGGATACAGCTATCACATTGAGGTTTTTAAATTTGCATTTCCCCATGACTAATGATATTGAGCATCTTTTCATGTGTTCATTGGCCCTTCCTATATGTTCTTGGGTAGTGTCCATTCTGCAGGTGGATTTTTGGCTAAGACCTTATCGGGAGGTTCTCAGAACTCCATGGGTAACTGACATAGCAAGGAGAGGTTAGGAAGTTTGTTTACTTTCTTTGGAAATGGTCCAAGGCCTGGGGAGTTCAAGAATTAATTCCCATGCTCTGGATGTAATTGGATTTTGGGGGAATCAGAGATGACAAGTGGGTTATGGGAGAAGGAAGTCAGAATATGTGAAAACAACACATGGATATAAAATTTGGCATATGATCTCAAAAATGGTTTGGGGGCACCCACTAGGAATCTGTATTGAAAACTGCCTTATATGAAGGCATATATCCTGAGGCCAAAGAGCGGAGTTTTCAGAATGAACTAGACTGAGGAAGAAGGTATTCTCTCTCAGCAAAAGCCCAAGATCATCTTTGGATGCCAGAAGTGAGGGCCAGGAGCATCTATGGCTCTCCCTCAGGAGAGGCAGGCACAGCTTCCACCCCCAAGGGCTGTTGGGAGGATGTGATCTGCACAGGTGGCATTTGGATATAGGGGAGTGGATAGGAGGGAGCAGCTGGCCAGTGGGCAGCAGCCTGGCAGGTAATCTGTGCCCATCCACATACTCCAGAGAGAGAGAGAGAGAGGTTGTCATGGAAACAAGAGTGCAAATCAAGACCCAGGTATAAGGAAGGAAGTTGGATTTATGGCTGCCTTTTCCTGGGCTGAGAAAGGTGCAACTATTAATGTGAAATGTCCACCTAAAGCCCTTCGTGCATTTTTGTCTACACCTGGGAAGTGTTTGGAGAGAGCCACCTTGGACACAAACACCAAAGCACCTGTACAAGGCAGACAAGGCCAAAGCCATTGGTTGAGGCACATCTCTGTCCTTCCCTCCTTTCCCTCTCTCAGTCCTGCAAGACACCGTGTAAAAAGAAGGGGAGACAGCAACCATGCTCCAAGACCATGTCTGTGGCTCACTTCGTTTTTATCTCATCTGATGGAGTGTGTGGTGTGCAATACAGTCTAAGAAAGAGACCCCCTTAACCCTCCTCCTCTGAGCTTCTCTGACTTTACCTCTGCCATCGGCAGCTCTTCTACTCTCTGAAATTTAGAGGGGCAATTTTAGAGACCTCTAGATATTCTCATCTCACTTCCCATCTGAACTCATCTGTTTCTTCCCTATGTTGTCTCCAAAGAGAAAAACCAAACCAAAACTCTCATGTCCATCACTTTGTGTACTGCTGAATGAGCCATAGGGTCTCGGTTGTGGCGTTATTCGGTGTCTTCATTAATTCCTCTCCGGAGAAATCTTTCTTGCAGGCCCACCTGAAAGTGACTTCTCCCTGGGCTGAGCTCCCAGTGTAATTTATTTGTCCTGCAAAAATGTTTACGGCAGGGCAACATGTTCTATGTCTCATCTCCCTTATGAACAACTCGAAAGACTTTACATTTGTCTTTTTTTCCCTTCTGAGTTATTTAATTGCAAATAATTTCAGCAATAATAATTTTAAGTCCTTCTCGAAGTTAAACAACAATGTGTTCAAAGTTATATTATGTGGATTAAGCCCAGCCTCACTGGTACTTTTTGCTTACACAAGGTCAGGAAAAATGGTTTCATAACAAAAGAAATTTTTGGACAGATCCATGTTATGTTTGGTGAATCATTAACATTGTGATCTTACCCTCTCCAGTCAGCTATTGCCTCGCAAACAAGTATAGAGGAATTTCTAGACAATTGCATTTGTTTTAACTGAGTTAAGAGAAACAAAACAAAACAACTGAAGGGAGAGATTGCTGAGGCCCTGCTAAAATCCAGGCCCTGGTAAAGCTCAGGATGTGCTGATCAAGCAAAACTCCCTAATCTGTCCACAAAGGCCTCCAAGGTGAGTCAGCTGAAAGGGGCTAATCCCCAGAAGGGACTGATCCCTAAAGCTGTAGAGGCCACACAGCTACTGGAAAACAGGGGATAACAAAAGCTTTAAGCCATATTGTGTACAGCAAGGTCATAGGACCCATGGGGGGAAGGTCTTGGCTTCTAAGAGGTGGCCTCTGCCCCTCTGGAGCTGTGGTTCATTCACCCAGCCCAGCCTTGGACACAGCCCAGGGAGGAGGACGACTCCAAGGGTGCA
The DNA here is from genome assembly GCA_004024625.1 of Mellivora capensis. NCBI lineage: Eukaryota > Metazoa > Chordata > Mammalia > Carnivora > Mustelidae > Mellivora > Mellivora capensis. The sequence continues at coordinate 30,604 of PISX010000980.1, forward strand.
GGTGTCAAGTTGGCAGCAGCTGAAGGGCCCAGATGTGGGGTAGGGCATGGAGGGAGGGTAACTAATACTCTGAACAAGGGAAACAACTACAGCGTTATGGATTCTGTAATAGTCGATGAACAGACTGGTACAAAAATTATGCTGCAGTAGATGCTAGGGGTGAGGAAGGGAGGAGGCAATGAGAAAGAACCATGTAAGTATACAGGAGGCGCTCAGTATTGGTTAGCTGACCCTGAAATCAAAGATGCAGATGGTACTCAAAAAATGTGGGTTCAGGGTGCCCCACAGACTCAGTCAGTAGAGCATGCCTCTTGACCTTGGGGTCATGAGTTAGAGTCCGGTGCTGGGCATGGAGATTACAGAAAAAATAAAATCTTAAAAAATTGTGGGTTCAGATTCAAAGTAGTATTCTGGGAATATCACTGGCCCACTTAAATGTTTGACCTAGAGGGGCACCTGGCTGGCTCGGTCATTAAGCATCTGCCTTCAGCCCAAGTCATGATCCCAGGGTCCTGGGATTGAGCCCCACTGCATCGGGCTCCCTGCTTGGCGGGAAGCCTGCTTCTCCCTCTCCCACTCCCCCTGCTTATGTTCCGTCTCTTGCTATGGCTCTGTCAAATAAATTTACAAAATAAGTAAATAAAAGTTTGATCTTGAATAAATCGAAGTCTTTTGTTGGATTGGGAGAACTTTGGGCTCATTCTAACCTCAGATTTGCTTAAGTGGCACTGTTTACCCAGTAAGTAGAAAAGGAGCCTTCCCTATGGGCTGTTTGGTGGTCAGTTCTCATTCACCAGAGGTTCTCCATGGGAGTAACATCTCCCTGCTGTTTTCCTGAGGGCACTTTGGACATTCACGAGGTTATTTTAGGTTGTCACAACAATGAGGGGGCACCTCCTGGTATTTAGCAGTCCAGGCTGCATGCTTGCTGTCCTGGTATATACGGAAGAGCTCCCTCATATCCGAGAAGTTCCCTTTGTCCCAACCAACACGTGAATGTCTTGCCAGTCATTCATGTAGATGAAAAGCCTTTGCTTTATGTATAAACACAAATAATTTTTTCATAGTTTAACCATAAAATGAATTTTCCAGGTTATTTTATCTGTGGATTTCATATCAGGAGAGTTAAAGGAGGGATTACAAAATATTCATTATAAAAGAAGGTGGTGGTCAGATAGGGCTTGAGTGCTGCTTCTAGAAATCCCCCAACAGCCAGTCCTACCCAAAGAGAAGCTGAACAAGACATTCCTGTTTACTCCAACAGACTTAGGGATGAATGCATGTATTTATATTTATTAGAATTCTGCATCACCCCACTCCCAAATTATCTGATTCTATTTAGTACTCACAATCAGCTGAGGAGATTAAAACCACTGTTTTGAGGGTTCTGCCTAAAGTTCATTTAGCCCATAAGTAGAATAGATGGTCTTCCTTCCAATTCTCTCTTCATCCCCTTGCACTTAGTCTTTTTCCATTTAAAACTGTGGTTCCTGCTCTCAGCAGCAATTTCCTTAACACAGGGTGTTTTATATTTGCAATTAGAACATTGTAATACCCGGAGGCCAGTTGTTGGTTAAGAAAGGAGCTAGCAAGCTGTTGGCCAGAGTAAGACACTAGAGGAGATTTTCTCTAGGTAAGTGGTTCTTAATCTGAAAGCAACACAGTGGTCAACAGTGACATAGCATTTCCTACCTTTTGTGCAGTACATATTCCAAAAAAAGGGTTTGAAGTTTGATTATAGATAGGTAGATAGATAGGGATATAGATATATTCCCTAATCATGATGATTGCAGTGTTCTAGTGCTTGGCACATATAGGCTTGTTACATTTACTCAATGGATGAATAAATAGGGAAGGGTTTAAGTCCATCCTCTTTCTACAATGCTATGCTGCCTCTATGTGTACCTGATGAATGAAATAAGGGACTGAAGAAGTAAGCAAAGTAAAATGCATGAAAAGTATAAGGACAAAGTAAACTTTTTTCCCTTATCAAAATCTCTAAGGAAAGCCATAGACCTATATAATAGAGGTTAACAAATAGCTTGCACCAAATCCAGGTACCAATTTATGGGCTGACAATTGTTCAGAAAGAGACTTGATCTTTATTTTGCCATTCTATATCCTAAATTTTTTCCTTTCTCATCTCCAGATGTTTCCAATCAATTCTTTCAGTTTTCTTCTCTACACCCTTTCCTTCCTGGGAAGCCACTGTGTTAACCTCCAATCCTGGTAGATCATGGATGGTAAAGTAGAGAAGAGGCTGGAGGAGTGTGACCTGATACTTCTCCAGATGCTTGTTGACATCAACAGGCCTGTCAACTAGACAGACATCCTTTATGAACTATTTCAAAACATTGTTCTTCTGCATGGACCTCTTCTGTATCAGTGAGGGACTTCCCCTTGTGTATGAGCCCTGTCTTTATTGGGCAGGTAGCTCTGAATATCAAAATGCCATTTGGATCTAAAATCTCTCTCCCTAGAGTGTCCACTCATAAGCTTTAGTGTTACCTGTTGGCTAAAGAGAAAGAATGAATCTTCCCTACAGAGGAGAGCTTGTTTGATATTTGGAGACTGCTGTCACAACCTTCCTAATGTCTTCCCATAATTAAATGTCACACTTACCTCCTCTAAGCAAGATTTACTTAATCAAATTTCTTGAAAGTGGTACCCAGAACAAAGTCCTAAATTCCAGTTGGTCATTTCCTTGCAAATAAACAAGACCCATTTAGGAGGTGTTTATAACTCAGATAATGGCCAGATGTTTTCAATAGCAGAATTTGCAACTGTTTGGTCAGAATCTTTCCTTGGGGGTATTTGGAGCCTATACTGCTAAAGTTGAGAAAAGCATTGCTCTGGGTGATTCCAAGTCTCAATCCTGATCTTGTAATGTGTCTGGGAAGGTAAAAAGGTCTTTATTTGAAATTCCAGGATTTGTGGCTAGGGATTACGACATGTTGCATAAACCCTATTGCTGGAAAGCTGATTTTATAACTTGTGGGCAATGTTTACAACATCATCAGCAACCTACTTAGAACTGTGGTGCTGACAAGATAGAAGTAGAGTCTAGGCCAATGTTGTGTAAACTTGTGTCTTTGGACTTATTCTTGGGGGTCTGAGAGTTCTCAATAAGAATGTAAAATACTTGCATTTTCATTTGGATGATTATCTAAATAAATACAACCACATTTTACATCTTCTTGAGGACTACAACAAAGCATTGTCGTGCTAACAGATACGTATAAGATCTTTATAGGAAAACTATAACTCTGATGAGGGGACCAAAGAATTGTTAAGTGTACAGATATCCCATGTTCATGGATAGGAAGACCTAATATTATCAAGATGTCAGTTTTCCCCAACTTGATCTATAGAGACAATGTAATCCTAATCAAAATACCAGCCCATTTTATGGACATTGACAAATTGATTCTATAGTTTACAAGGAAAGTTTAAAAAAACAAACAGGACAGCTAGCACAGTACTGAAAGAGAAGAACAAAATTGGAGGATTGCATTACCAGACTTCAAGACTTATTATAAAGTAAAGCTACAATAATCAAGATAGTGTGGTATAAGGGTGCCTGGGTGGTTCAGTTGGTTAAGTGTCCAACTTGGTTTCAGCTCAGGTCAAGATCTCTGGGTCTCGAGATCAAGCCCCAGCATCTGGGTCCCTGCTCAGTGGGTAGTCTGCTTCCCCTCTCCCTCTTACCCTCCCCCTGCTTGCACACACACATTATCTCTAAATTAAATAAATCTTTAGAAAGAATAGTGTGGTTATAGATGAAAGAATAGACAAATAGATCAGTGGAACAGAATAAAGAACCCAGAAATAGACCCTCACAAATATAGTCAACTGGTCTTTAACAAAGAATGAAAGGCAATTCAATGGAGAAATGATAGTTTTTACAACAAGTGGTTTTGGAACAACTGGACATCCACTTGCAAAAAAAAAAAAAATGAACCTTGATAAAGAGCTTTCACAAAAATCAACTCAGAATGTTCTGATGTAGACTGTAAAACTATAAAACTCCTAGAAGATAACATAGGAGAAAATCTAGGTGACCTTAGATTTGTCAACAACTTTTTAGATAAAATATCAAAAGTTTGATCCATGAAAGAAAACGCTGATAAATTGAACTTCATTGAAATTAACACTACTCCTCTGCAAAAGATTGCTAAGAGAATGAAAAGACAAGCCACAGACCAGGGGAAAATATTTACAAAACACATTATCTGATAAAGGACTGATATCCAAAATACACAAGGAACTTTTCAAACTCAACAGGAAGAAAACAAAGAATTATCAAATTTAAAAATGAGCAAAAAATCTGAACAGACACCTCAGCAAAGAAGACATAAAGATAGGGCGCCTGGGTGGCTCAGAGGGTTAAGCCTCTGCCTTCAGCTCAGGTCATGATCTCAGGGTCCTGGGATCGAGCCCCACATCGGTATCTCTGCTCATCAGGGAGCCTGCTCCCCTGCCTCTCTGCCTGCTTGTGATCTCTCTCTCTCTCTCTTAAATAAATAAAATCTTTAAAAAAAAAGACATAAAGATGGCAAATAAGGATGTCCAAAACATACAAGGGATGCCTAAAACACAACATCTCAATTTGTAAACAAAATCTCAGAAGCAAAACAAACTCCTTAATTCAAGAAAAAATACCTCAATCAAACCACTAAAAAAATGGGCAATTAAAAAAAGTATGGCTAATATATCTGAACAGATATCTCATCAAAGACGACAAGCAGATGGCAATGGGCATATGGAAAGATGTTCAACATCATATATCATTAGGGAACTGCAAATTAAAGCCACAATGAGATACCACCAAACACCCATTAGAAGGGCTAAATGAAAAATAAAAAGAAACAAACAAAACCCTGATCAGACCAAATGCTGACAATGGTATGGAACAACAGTCCTGCTGGGAATGCAAAATAGTACAACCACTTGGTAAGACAATTTGGCAGTTTCTTAAAAAGCGAAACATAGTCCTACGTTATGATCCAGCAATCATGCTCCTAGGTATTTACCAAACAAGAGCTGAAAACACAAAACCTACACACAAATATTCAACAATTATGAATAACTGCCCCAAACTGGAAGCCACTGAGAGGTCCTTTAATAAGTAAATGGATAAACAAACTGTAGTACATCCAGATGATGGGTATTACTCAGCAATATAAAGAAATGAGCTACCCAGCCACAAAAAGACATAGAGGAACTTTAAATACATATTGCTAAATGAAAAAAGTCAGTCTGAAAAGGCTACGTACTATATGATTCCAACTTTTTGACATTCTGGAAAGGGCAAAACTCTAGCGAGGACAAAAAGTGTTTGGGGGAGGAAGAGAGGAAAGAAGAGGTAGAACGTGGGATCTGAGCCTTGTGCAACTATTCTGCCTGATACCCTAATGGTGGAGACATGGCACTCCACATTTGTCAACACTCATCAATTGTGTAGCAGGAAGAGTGAGACCTACCATAAACTATGGACTTTAGTTGTAATAATGTACCAGTATTGGTCTGTAAGCTTTAAAAAATGAACTACTCTATTATAAGATGTTAAAAATAGAGTAAACTGTGGGGGAAGGAGTGAGATAAACAGAATTTGGTGCTACTTGCTCAATTTTTCTATAAACCTAAAACTGCTCTAAAATATGAGGTCTGTTAAGTGTTAAAAAGTGAGACAACATTTGAGAAACAAACATATAGTACAGAAACTCAATTGTAGCTACATATACTTTTATTATTAACTCACTGCAACTATTTATATCAAGATCCTTTTTTATGTAAATTGATTTTTGGCCCAGATCATAATTTGCTGACTACAGATTCTGCTATTATAAATTTTAGGGGATTATTATTTTTATCAAGTCATTTTTCTGGGGTCAAGTTATGCCTATCAAATTGTTTTTCAAATATATTTTTTCCTCCATTAATTTTTAGTCAGTGATAAACTTCACCATGAGCGGTTTTAACCACTGTTAGTTTTATTTTGTGTATATTATTTTTACTAGTATATTCACTGTGAGGTTCAACATGGTGGGGTCAACAGATTCTATTCTTTGATTTACAGAGATATAATTTTGACTCAGCATTTCAGGAACATGTTGCTTGCTTAAAAGACTTTACAACCATTTATGAAATAGAGAAAGGTTTGCTCAGATCTTCCTCTAAGGGACAAGCCGATGAAAGCCAGCACAGTAGTTCCCATCATTCTGCTGGAAGCCCAAAGCAGAGGTCCTGCTCATACGCTGTGGTTTAGAGCATAGACTCTGTTCTCTCTGTGAACGGGTGAACATGAAGGAAAGAGAGGCTGCAGATGCCCTACCCACCTGAAAAGAACCCCCTCTCCTGTTCTTCATCTTGGAGTTCTGGGTAGCAAAGAGTGCTGGTAGTTTCCACAGTTTTCGTTCCCTCTTTGCTTAAAGACAGACAGTTTTAATTGGGGCAGCAGTTCCACAAATGAAAAGATTAAAGTGCCTAACCTCTGTGGCAGCTAAGAGTGACCAAAGTTCAGGCCAATGACATGTGATCGGAGTGTGGTGTGGGACTTCGGGGAGGCTGGCCAGATGGCCCAGACACAGCTGAGAGGGTCTCTTTTGCCCTCCTTTCCTCCTGCTGCCATCTCAAGTGGAGGCCTGGTGGCTGGTTTAGGCTGGAGCTCCCGCAGCCAGTCACCCTGGGCCAGGGACAGATTGGATGATGGAAACCACAAGCTAAGATGCTGGAGGACAGATGACATGGGGTCTTCCAGAACGAGCAGTCCAGGATCAGTAAGGACTGCCCGCCTCTAGAGTTTTTTGGGGGTGGGGGAATTTGTTTTGGTTTTGGTTTTCTTTTATTGGCAAATGTCCTCCATTGCAGGGGATGTGGGAAAGTTTTATGAATACAGAGAAGGGTGGGTTACTGAGGACAGTCCATCTCCCTGAACGTAAGTAATTTCCTCTGGCTATCGTGAGTAAGTCACAAATAAGTCAGTGTCATTGTCCAGTTGCTGGGGGTGGGGGTCGCTGGAGTTGTTGCATGACAGAAAAAGAGTTCTTTTCTAGGAGAAAGATATAAATCTCTCTCTTGTTTATGCCACATTACTTTGGGTTTTCTGCTGTATATAGGCAAATCCAAAATACGAGCTTGGCCATTGAATCACTGTATGATTTGGGACAAGACAGGTCCCTTCTCTGGGGACAGTCCCCTGAGCATAGTGGCAGAGACAGGTTTGGAGGCAGCTTGCATGATTCTGAGACTTGGGGAGCTTTTGCCTGCCCAATGTCTACGTCCTCTTCTGTTGGGAACAGTACATCAGCGTTTCTTTGGGGAACTGCCCCTTCCCCACCCTCCGTCCTAGTTAAACTGACACCCCTGCATGGGTCCAGGGCAGAACTTGTGACCCAGGCTTCAGCAGCTGTGGGGTGCACAGAACTGGCTGCAGGAGAACAACCTCATGTGTACAGCACATGCGTACACATCAGTTTGAGGGCTCACGTGTATGCACTCTTCTTGGGTCTTCCCCAGGGCCCCTTGTATGTGCCTGGCTATGGGCACACAGACTGGCTGCCATGCCCTGGTTTCTTTCTGTACCCATGCTACTCCACCCTGACACCCCCAACCTGTTTTGGTGGAGCCTGACCTCACTGAACATCTACTTATGTGGTTCTGTATCTGGTCTCTCATTACACAATTAGGAAACTGAGGCCTGGAGTGTGTCAGGGACTGTCTGGGGCTTTAGGAGGTGGGCAGAGTCTAAAGGAAAAGGAAGAGATTTAGGCCAGGGCTCAACACCTCCTGTAGGGGTTTACTTGATGTTGAGAGCCTCTAAGATCCTAGGGAGACCCCTGTCCACCCCCTTCTCCATATAAGGTCATTTTCCTCTCCACATCCTCACTTGGGCACAGGCACACTCACTCACACTGACTTCTCAGGTGGGGATCATGGAGGTGTGGCTAAGGAAGAGTAGACACAGGGGAACTTATAACAGGGCGAGTTAGAAAGAGATTGGAGGCAGCTCTGTCCTGGGGCAGTGGCATCCATTTTCCTAACTACCTGCTCTATGGGGAATCCCTAAGGTCCCAAGGGTAGATTTGAGGGGAGAGGACTGGAGCCTTGCAGTCCACCTCTGCGGGCACCTGGAGCTACAGTGAGCCCACAGCCCCTAGTGCGGACCGTGGAGACAGTCAGCCGCAGGCCAGAGGACAGGTGATGCAGGGTGGGGGACAGGTGAGGAGGACAGAATGTGCCTGGTGTGGGAGGTGGAAGGGCTGGGAGCGAGGCTAAGTCTCCTTCCAGGCTCCCCTTCCCCATGCTTCTTGGGATCATCTCCAAAAAAACGACTTGTCCCCAAGTCCTCGTCCATGTTTGGGGAACCAAAAATTATGCTGAAGTTCTATGCTGGTTGTGTGCCTTTAAGTGGGTTGTCTCCGCCTTCCGGATTTGCGTTTCCACACCTGTAAAGCAGAGCAAATTCCTACCTCATCAAGTCATTAAAAGAGGTTAAACATGGGAAAATCCAAACTGATGCAAAGTCCAAACACAAACCAGGTAAAAGAAACAAGAGTTGAAGAAGTCAAGGAAGGAATGTAGGCAGCCTGTCCATCTGCCACAGAGAGCTACTGACCAATGACACTTGGCATGATTAAGGCCACTTAATCCAGGAAGATAAAATCAACAAGGAAGATGGCACCATGTAGGCTTCTAGAAAGAAGGATCTGAGTCTCACAAGATTAAAGAGGCCCCAGGAAAATTAAGAAGGCCTGGAAGGTTTTCCTCAAAATGCTCTAATTTGGTTAGGCAAATTGCCAGACAGATACCCAATCAAGACTGGATTAATTCTTTGTTGGTTGCATGGTTGCAATTATTTTACACTGTGAAATGTAAAATGTATTCTTTTTTTTTTTTAATTTTTTTTTTAGGATTTTATTTATTTATTTGACAGACAGACACAAGTAGGCAGAGAGGCAGGCAGAGAGGCAGGCAGAGAGAGAGAGGAAGGGAAGCAGGCTCCCTGCTGAGCAGAGAGTCCGATGTGGGACTCGATCCCAGGACCCTGAGATCATGACCTGAGCCAAAGGCAGAGGCTTAACCCACTGAGCCACCCAGGCACCCCGTAAAATGTATTCTTGCTCATACATTTTAATTATTGGGTTTTCCAAGCTGAAGTGCCAAGCATGCCTATTGGAATTACGTCCTCTGACGTGCTGGTCTTTCTTTTAAATGGCCCACCCCTGTGATCCACCATCTCTGCTAACCACGTGGAACTCCCTTTTCCCCTCTGTCCTCCTCCTTGGAAGTGACCTCCACAAGGACAGAGACCACACCATGTCCTGGTCACTGATGGAGCTACAGAGTTGGGTACAGAGCAGGGATGGATGGATGGATGGACGGATAGACAGAGAGAGAAGGAGTCCAATAAAAATGAGCCTTTATGTGGGGTGGGTTGAGAGTATTACAAGTAGAGGCCCTGGATGGTAAGCACGGAGCGCTTCCAGCATTCCTTCCAGCTCTGAGCCTCCTTCACCTGCAACATGCTGTCCTCCTGGATCTTCTTCAACTCCTTTTCAAATAGTGCTAGATATTTCTAGGAGCAAAGCAGCAGGAGGAGGCCAGATGAGGAGGGACTTCTGCACAGCCGCCCACTGTTCCCGTGGCCTCTGGGCCTCTGACTACTCTGTCCCCTCGCTCTCACTCAATCGTTCCTCTGGAAGGTCCTCCTTCACCCCCCAGTCTGGGTGGGATGTCCCTCAGCACCGGGACTCAAGCCATCAGACCCATGCTGTCCCTGGGACTGGACACGACCTGCAGATCTCAGCCTCGGGCTTGAGAACATTAACCGTCTGGAGTGTTGATACCGTTCTCTGGGGCACCCTGACGTGGGTCATCTGCTCCACGGGCCAAACCTCGGGGAACCCTGTGACAGGAAGCTCCCTTCTTCCCAAGGCAGCCAAAGAGCTGCCCTGCGCTCCCTGGGGCCCGCCTGGCCCCACCTCGCCCCACGTGGTCTCTCCGCTCACCAGGTAGACGGCATCTCGGGCTTCCACGGCTGCCAGGTGACCCAGGGTCGTTTTGGTGGTGGTGATGCATGATGTTTTCCGGAGAAGAATATTATTTTGTATGGTGACTTCGGTGGGTTTGATTCCTGGCCACTTCCTGCAAATAAACACGCACGGTGAAGTCAGACAGGCTTGTCCTCATCATCGTTCGCAGCGCGCCCTCCAATCCTGGTGGAAGAGCCTAGCAGATCTTTTTTTTTTTTTTTAAACATCATGTCTAAAATATCTTCATTAAAAGGAAAACCCTACTGAGCATTTAACATTAAGCTTCTTCAAGTTCTATCTTGTACTTTCACACTCTTTAAATCCGTGTGCATGGACGGTCTTGGGTTCTGTGCAGGGCAGGAGGAACGCCATACCACTGGTTGGCTCCCTTTACCAGGCCTGTTTCTTCAGCAGGGGGCCAGCCAGGTGGCAGGCACCCATTCCTGGCCCATTTTTCCTACTGGGCTGGGCAAATCACTGCCTGACTTCTTCCAGAGCCACATTCTTGGGGCCCAGGGAATAAGCACTTTGACAACTCCCATGCAGGGGGTTCATGGTGCCACCAGCGCTTCGAGAATGTGCTCCATACTGGGATGGGCCTCCCCTTCTTTGCAGGCCCCCTCTGTGTGTGTCCTTAGCAGGGAAACTAATAGCTGCTGAGCTTTTGCTATGTGCCAGAGGCATTCTAAGAAAGATCTCATCAAACTTTGTCTTTAGAATACCATGGAAGGTGGGCTGTCATGCCCATTTCTCAGGAGAGGAAACTGAGGCCTAGAATATAATGCCTTTCCAAGGCTTCCAGACTCCTAACGAACCCACTGCTCCATGCTCCAGCAAACACCACCCTGAGTGAGTATTCCTCAATGCTCTCGGCTCTTACCTGCTCCCCCGTTCAATCAGGGGCTTCTCACTTTCTTCCTTCAGGGAAAGCCTAGCAAGTTTCCTCCGTATGAGGATTGATGTTTTCTGTTTGGGGGACTCCATCCCTGGCAGGCAAAAGACAGGTTATGACCATGGCTTCGCGCATAGGCTGTGATCGAGGGGATTTCCCCCTGACCTTACGTTTGGAGGGATGAGGGCTTCCTCCCCTTCTTCCCACTTGGAGTCTCCAGGGGGTCACAGAGCCTGGTCCCACAGAGAAGCTGAGGACACCAGATCTGTAGGCCTGGGGTGATGGGGGATGGCCAGCAGCGGCGGGCAGGGGGCCTGGCTGAGTGATGGGAAGTATGGTTTAGGTGCCCTTCCCAGCTCCAAAGCCCAGGACACGATGCTCTGACCTTCACACAGCTCCCATGAGCCTCCAGATAAGCTTTAGTTCATACTAGTGCAAATGGATTCTGAAGGAAGAACTGAAGGAAGAATTTTTGCCCCCTGGGGCAAAAATATTCAAAGTCGTCCCTCTGATGTCTGGCTCACAGACCTGTCCTTTGACGTGCCTTCCTGAGAGCGCAGCACCAGTGGTATGAAAGCCAGCAGGCAGGGGCAGCCCCAATTTCCCAGGGAGGGAGCCTAACTTACAGCAGGAAAGGCCTCCCTGGGGCTGATACAGGGCGTCTCCCCAGCACCCCGGTTCCTTCCAAGGTACCGAGAGTGTCTTCCCTGCTGGCTGGTCTGCCTGTTCTCCCTCATCTCTAGTGCCTCTGCAGGCCCCGCTTCCCACACAGGGCTCACCCTGGACAGAGAGACCGCCAGTATGGGAACGTGACCAGTGCCTCAACATGCATATATATGTTGACCCCAAAAGTCCACTTCTAGGAACCTAGAGCCCCAGAATAGAGATATAAGGATGCAGATGCTCCCTTCAGCACAAGCACAGGAGTAAAAAGCTGGAAATGGTCCAATGTTCAACAGCAAAGGACTAAGTAATAAATTAGGACGCACAGTAAGAGAAAATGCTTGAGAAGATGACTGACTGGCTTGGCTAATGACCACCTGAGGGTGAATTAAGTTATAAAAGAGCACATACCCTGTAATCTGCCCCACATAGACACACACGCTCAGGCCTGTGCCCAAAAGAAAAGGACTGGAGGATGGACAGCCAACAGAAAGGGCACTTTGTTCTGGGTGGAAAGACTGTGTTCTTTACTTTACTTCCTTTGTAACTGATATCAAGTTCTTAATTTTACTATAAAAATGTATAGTCCTTGGAAAACAAGCTTTTTAAAATAAAAATATTTTAATTACTTGCTAAGTTAGCGACAGATGGATAACATTTAATATATGATTCACATCTTTATATATAGTAGCTTGCTAGGAATATCTGTCCAATTTGTGGTTTGTCTTTCAATTTCTTGACATTTTTCTTTGTTTTTGTTTTGGCCACAGAAGAGTGCCGGCCATTTCCTTAATGGCTTCTGGCTCTCCTCTCATACATAGGAAAGCTGCCCCTCCCCCAAGATTATGAAAATATTTACTATTAGGGTTTTATTTTTTTACATATAATCTTTGACCCATTTGGGGATTTGCTTTTTTAATTTAAACAACAACACTTTACTTTTAATGAAAACAAAAATCCATCAGTCCTCTCAATGGACAGTCTGTTTTCATTCTGGTGGAATGGGGGAAAAGCAGATGGCTCTGGCCCATCACCCCCCACCTCACCAACCCCCTGGGGGTCCAGGCATAAGGCCGGTGGCACGACTTACTTGCAACCTGGACATCATCGATGGTGACCACTTCATCCAACTGCAGCAGGAACTTCTCGGTGAAGGAGGCCAAGTTGGCTATGAAATGCCGGCCGTACCTCCTGGTGAGTTCCTGGGGAAAACATGGGCAGTCTGGTGTTGCAGGGAGAGGAGCCTGGCTCCAAAGGCAGGCCAAGGGAGACAGCAGGTGAGACAAGACCAAAGCCATGTGTTGGCTCTGTCCAAGGTAAGTGGCATCTGGTCCTCAGCCAAGAGGCCTCTCCCAAGAGCTGACTGGGCTTGAAGATAGGAAATGATTCATTAGTGGCCAAGGGATGCCCACAAGCAATTCACTAAAGAGATATAAATAGACATGGATCTCGAAAAAAGAAGTTCTCATTAGTAATTTTATAGTTAACAAACTGAGAAATCAAAAGACACACGTGAGACCAGCCAATGATGACGAGCCAGCCCATAACACAGGCTGACTTTCATGCCCGTCTTCGGCCAGGGTGCCGGCTAGGCGCCGTGCTCAGCGCTGTCGCTGTACTTTCAGTTGGGGCGGGGGAGGGATCTCTCGGGGGCAGGGCAGCCTTCAGCACCCGGACCTGGGGGTTCATGGCACCACTGACCTCGAGCTTTTCCCTGGTCGTCACGATCACGGTGTCTAAATCATCCTGCCTTTTCTCTTCCATTTGACACAGAGACTCCATTTCTTGGAAATGTGCAGGATGTCCAAGATTTGGATGGAGCTTCTGGGCATTTTCATCCTTCAATCAAATAATCCAGAAATCGGTGGGGGTTTTGACCCAGTCTCTAGGTCAGGACCAAAAGGTCACTGGCCCATGTCCTCTGCTAATAAAGGCCATGGCCAGAATGATGTGTGCTCCAACTCGGGTGTGTGAAGAGCCATGGATGGGCAGAGGAGAGGCAGAGAAGGCCAGATGGGGGCATGGCTGGAGCTGACGCTGAGAGCTAGGGAATGGGAGAGCTGAGCAGCTGCCTCAGCACAACCAGGGCTTTAGTCCAATAAAATTGATGGCATCCATGTCCCATGCCTCTAAGGACCAGGTAGCCCATCACTGCTGATGTCAATGACCACACTCCCACAGAAACAGCAAACCCACCCAGTAAATAAAAAAATAAGTTTATTGAACACCTTCTATGAAGAAGACATTTCTCCAATGCCCTATGCCCCTCCCCTCGGAGCCTATCTGTCACCCCCAGCCTGGCCAGTTCTGCCTATGCCCTGCCTCCATTTCTGAGCTCTCAGGGCCCTTGGTCCTAGAGAGGAAGGGCTGGGCTGGGGGCCCCCACCTTCCCTTTCTCCAGCTTCTCCTGGTAATTCCGGAACTGTCCCCGGATTTCTTCAGCAGACACACAGAATCTTTTCCAGTGGTTTTCCTTGAAGTTCTCCGTCACCAGCCAGCACACCTGGGGCAGCAGCTCCTCAAATCTCCTCATCTGGGCCCGTAATTCTATAAGAATTGGAGGTGGGGGGATCAAGGGAGGGGACAGGAAAAGGCAGGTGCTGAAGTGGTCACTCTCACAAAATCCCAAAGCAATGTCCCAAGAGAAAGACCAGGTCTACAATGTAGACCTCATGAAGGGATGGGGGGGGCGGGGTCAGAGCAGTATGGAAAATACTAGATTAAGCAAGTTCAAAGGACTTCTCTTCATCACTCGGCAGGACTTCCCAGCTCATGAAAAGTGCAGCCCCTCTTGAACAGTCTTTCTCATCCATTATCCCTTCAAAGACAGCCTTGACTCCAGTCGCCTTCCGTCCCTCTAGACCCCTAAGTAGCTCTATGTTAGATCTACCTTCTCATCCAATATCCCTTTGCCTCTCTCCCAGACTGTCATCTCTTTGTTTTTCTGCTTTGTATTTTGGATGTTTTCTTTGATAGTAAAGCCATTCATAATGTTAAAACTTCACCTATTTATTTCCCCAATTTAGAAGTTCTATGTGGTTCTCTTTCCTATCTACTTGGTCATTTTAATAGCTTCTCACTCCTTACTAATTAATTAATTAATTCTAATAAATTCTAATAATTAATTCTAATTAATTCTAATAAATACATGATTTTATATTCTGGTCTGATATGTTCAATAGCCAAAGTCTTTACTGATCTCATTCTGTAACTCACACTTAAGGGGCCCCTTTCTCGAGTGTGTGTGTGTGTGTGTGTGTGTGTGTGTGTTGTTTGTTTTCTTATTGTGATTTTATTCTGGACATTTGATTTGTGAGACTCCTTAGAGGTCTTAACTGAAGGCGGGTTTTTTCTAGAAAGGATTTGTAGTGTCTCCACCAGATAAGCATCTGGGCACCACTAACACAAGCTCATACTGAGCTATATTATCAGATGGAAGTCTTTTGGATGATCCACAAAAACAAAATCAAATTCAAGCACAAAAGCTGTTTTATAGTTATGGATTTTTTTAAGATTTTATTTATTTGCCAGAGAGAGAGAGAGCACAAGCAGGGGTGAGGGGCAAAGGGAGAAGCAGACTCTCTGTTGAGCAGGAGCCCAACGCGGGACTTGATCCCAAAAACCCTGGGATCATGACCTGAGGCAGAGGCAGCCACTTAACCAACTGAGCCACCCAAGCATCCCAATAGCTATGGATTCTTATTGGAGTTTTCCTTCTGCTTTACCCAGTAGCAGAGTTTCTAATAAGACTGTTTCCTTCTAGTCACTGGTGGTGGTAGTGGTGCAGGAATGGGGAGGGGGGCTTGGTTTCTGTCTCATTTGCCCTACTCTGCAGCTGGAGCCCTTTGAGTTCCCAGTTTTCTGTGGCTTGTGTCCTTCCAGACTTTCTCCCTTGAGTGGTCTGGGGCTTTGTCTCTTCTTCCCAAGGCTCTGGAGACCCATGAAAATAAAGGTGCAAGTTCACCTGGGAGTCAGCAAAGGCCTTCGGGCAATGTGTTACTATTCAATTTCTCTCTTGGAGTTCCTATTGTCACCCAATTTAGGGGCCTTGTGTATTTCTTACTTTATCGCTAGCTCACCAAGACATTTAAAATACTTTATCACAGGGTATCTGGGTGGCTCAGTTGGTTAAGCGGCTGCCTTCAGCTCAGGTCACGATCCTAGAGTCCCAGAATCGAGTCCCGCATTGGGCTCCCTGCTCCGCAGGGAATCTGCTTCTCCAGCTGACCTCTCTCATGTTCTCTCTCTCTCTCTCAAATAAATAAATAAATAAATAAATAAATAAACTTTAAAAAAAGACTTTATCACAAAAATATTATATCCAATACTTTTAAATGTTTTCAGTGGGAACATTGGTCAGGATACTGGACTCCCATGCTTTAGGAAATGGAAGTCACCATTTAATGGAAACTGTGACTCCTGCAGAGAAGGACATAATCTGCAGCATTTCCCAAACCCATTTAACCAGAACCTTTTGTTTGAGGACGGTCATAGAGGCTGGGATCCTGGAGTTCATGTGGGGAAATTCTGAGCTAGAGAAACAGTTTGAGATCTAGTCGCTCTACTGTAACAGCAGTGAGCCCCAGAAGGCTGATTTTCCCTGGATGTGGCGGGTCTCTGTGGCAGTGAGTGTTGTCCTAATCTCCTGTGTACAGATAAGGAAACCGAGGTTCACAGAATTGAGGTGACTTAATCAAGGTCATAAGGCAGGGAGATGACAGTGCTGGGTCTTGATCTGAGGTCTGGCTGTCCCCTGATCCTCTTCCTCTTCTGCCAATAAGCATGCTTGTGAGGGGCCCTCAGGTTTCCTGCCTTAGAAGCAGGAATAATTAGGGCTTACAAGAGCATACGACAGACATGGCTATGGACAAAGCTGTGGAGGAACGTGGAGAGATGACAAAGGTGGGCACTGGGTGTGTTTTCACAGCTTCCTTCAAGTCATTACAATAAACGTGAACAGACGATGTGTTCTACCTGCCTGTTTTTGTGTCCCTGCTCTCCAGGAGGCTGTGTCTGTTGGGGTCATCAGAGCCCAGCACAGGCCAGGCATACAATAGGCACTTAAACAAACAACCATGGAAAGTTTTCTTCAAACGGTCGAATACAGTTACCGTGGGGCCCAGCTGTTCCACTCCTTGTTATATACATCCAAGAGCAATGAAAACATACGTCCACACGAAATGCATGTGCGAATGCATGTGGCAGCATTATTCACAGTGGCCAAAGGTGGAAACCACCATATGAATGGATAAATGAACCATGGTATGTGCACACAACGGAATAAGAATTGGCCATAAAGAGGAATGAAATGGTGCCTCTTGCTACAGCATGAATGAACCCTGAAAACGTTACAGAAAATGAAAGAACCCAGTCAAAAAAGACCACATGGTTCCATTCATATGCAAGCCTGGATTAGGAAAATCTATAGAGGGAGAAAGCTGCTGAGCAGTGCTGAGGGCTGGGGCAGTGACGGAGGGACAGGGGTTCTGAAACTGGCAGTGGTGATGGTTGTCTGACTCCACGAGTCTCCTAAAATCCACTGGTTTGTACTCTACATGGGCGAATGGGATGGCGTGTGAGTATCTCAGTAAAGCTCTCAAAGTCATCTGTGCAATGAACAAAGCATCCTTAGTGATGCCCATCACCAGATTTCTCAAGAAATGTGATTTTTTTTTTCAGCATTGCTTTTCCTTCCAGTTCAATCCGATCAACACTTTGATCTCCCCCTAAGAGGATGGCTCTTCACAGGGAGCCTCCCATGCCTCCCCTGGTGACCTCCAGGTCAGGAAGGCTTCCTGCAGGCTCTGAGGAGGCCCAGGCTCCCCTCAGTTGGTGGCACGTGCCATGCCCCTGACCCGCCCACCTGCCTGCCACCCGCACCCACCTATGAGGCAGGAGTTATGGTACTCGTCTGTCTGCATGTGGTACTCCAGGATCTTCTTGCAGATGTTCTCGGCGCACTGGTCAAAGTTTTCATACATGCAGTCAGGCCTGGTGATGGAACGCTTCTCTCTGCGGTAGAACTCCTGCGGAAGAGGCTGACCGTCACCACGGGGCTCCAGAGCATCACCACGCTCCTATGCCCTCCACCCTGTACTCCACGCCGCCTAGCCCTTTCTTCTGATGGCACCCCTGCCAGCCACACTCATCCTACCCAACTGCCCTTTTCACCACCGTCATTATCCCAGATGCAAGGCACACATGACCAAATGGCAAAACTCTATTTGTCCTTCAAGACCCAAATAGAATCTTATTTCAATGACCAGGTCGAGAGCTTTCTATGATGCTTTCTTTGAAGTGCCAAGCTGGGTAGTAGGCTGAGCACCACCAATATGGAAGACTCCGAGCCCCTGTTCTGAAGAATTTGCAGTCCAGTGGGAGGCTGACGGGAACATGCACAGACACCGTGTGTGGGGTGTGCTGGAACTGGGCACTAGGTAGCTCCCACTGGACGTCCCCCCAGGGTGCCTGCTCCAGCAGCTCCACCCATCTCCCTGTGGGGCCATCATGCCTGTCGCCCATCTGAGGGACACTGGCCTCCCAGGGACAGAGACTGGGCTTGCTGTTCTTGGCCCACTCAGTATCTGATACACAGTGTCTGGGAAATGTCTGGTGGCTCAATAAATAGATAAATGAATGAATGAGGTTTAATTTTTAGGAAAACATGACAGGAGGCGACATGAAGGTGGGTAGCTGTGGGGGTGGGAGCTGGAATCCCTTTTCTCAATTTCACCCACAAGGCCATTATCAGCAGAACAAAAGAGGCAGAGGCAGCAGCGATGCGTGGCCCACAGCCGGTCAAGGGACAGGCCGAGGACTGTGGGTAGCAGCCCTCACCTCTACCACGTTCAACAGATGCTCATTGCTCTCCCAGAGAAGGGTCAGGATGATCCCTTTAAAATCCCTGCAACACACAAAAGACAGTTCCCTAAGGGGCCTTGTCTAATCACACCAAATGGTGTGGACAAAACCAAATGGACAAAACATTCTGAGTGCAGAGTGGCCTAGCCAGAATTGGACACTTCATGTGATGCCCAGGTGTGCTCTCACTTGATATTTCTATTTGTCTAGTTTAAATTCCTCTCCTATGTGACAAGGTGGGTTTGGCCCCTTCCAAGAGTCTATTCTCTTTTGGCCTCATTGGTCCTTGTAGCTACTTGTTCCTGCCCCAGGACCTTTGCACATAACGATTCCCCTCCCCACCCTGAGAACACTGCCAACTTTCCTGTTAGTCACATTTGCTACTGCTCTTCCTCAGATCCCAGCTTGGTGACAATTCCTGATCATCCAATTCCCATGCTCGCAAAGTGGTCCTCAGCCCTACAACACTCCCCACAGGGGGATTTCGGACTGACTTGTGTGACTGGCTGATTAACCTCTATCTCTCCCTGAAAAACGACAAAGTCCACCTGGACACAATTTTTCACAATTTCTGTTAAGTGACACAGTGACGGTTGAACACACATGTTGTTGGCCAATTTCTAAAATATATGCTTATCAGTCACTTGATGTTTCATTTGCAAAATTTCTTCATCACAATTAAAGAAAATTAGAAATAGACTGAAAAGCAAAGGGAAAAATGAAGGCCAACATTTTATGATATTTCCTTCTGCTGCTTTTAAAATCAGTTTGGAATTAGATTCATGTATATTTTACATTCTGTTCACTTGGTAAGTGTTCCCCCACATTAAGATATCTTTTTAAATGGCTGTGTAACACTACCGAGTATGGAAGCACCATGGTTTGCAATCTCCTATTTTTAGAATGTTAAGTTTTCCCATTTTTAACCAGGATAAAAAGTATTGTGTGGTGTATCTTTGTGTGAGTTCTTTCTTCTCAACGGTTTCCTTGGGAGATGGTTTCCTTGGGATGGTTTCCTGGGAGAAACACCTTTTGGTGCACAAAAGTCATAATTTTATGGCCTTTACTACCTTCCCAAACTGCTTTCTGGAAAGATATTTGCTGGCCGTGACAAAAACTCTTTTTGGCCAAACATTAGACAGAATCCTTCGTATTTTTTCACCATCCCTTCCCAAACAGTCTGCTGTATGATTCATGCCACTGGCATGATTTGACTAAGGATAATGTGAAACCTCACTGGCTCTCTGGGAAACTTCACGTATCCCCAGACCGGCCCATCTAAGCCCTCTGCCTTCGCCTCACCTTTGTTCCTTGACCTCCTACACTCGCCACCTCCATCTCACCTTCAGTTTCCTGGTACACTTTGACACGCCCCCCTGCAAAGCCCAGCTCTGTCCACCCTGAAGGACCTTTCCCTTCCCATTCCCACCCTCAGCTCCCACAGTCCCTGAACTCTAGGTTTTCCATCCCTCTCAGGGCTCTCAGGGAACCAGAGAACCCTAAAAACAAATATCTGAGATGGAAAAGGAAAAAGGGCTAATTGGAAATAGGTTGAGTGTTTTAGCCACTCACATGCACCCCAGAATTTGAGAACTCTTACTGAGTATACCTATTTTCATGACAATACAACTACTCATGGGAGTTCAGTAAGAATCCATCCTCCTTATAATGGGACATACTTGGAAGCACTGATATATAACCAAGGCTTTGGCTAGAATATCATATGGAGAAGGACACATAGAATCAGGTATGACCAGACAATCTTAAGGAACTAGGGTCAATTTTATGGAGCCAATGGTTTTTACAAAGCCCTCTTAGGAAAAGCAGCCTGTACCTGGCTTACAGGGTTCCCAGCTTACAGGTGAGGAAGGAAGACCCCTTCCTAGCAAGCCGAGGAACCTAGAATACTGTGGGGCCTCAAGAAGAGAAGGTTTCACTTAAATCTAGAGGGGTTTCAGGTGAACTCTGGCCTGGCTTCTTAGCCCCAAGAGGCTTTTGCAAATCTACTCTGAAACTCTTTATGAAGAGATCTGTGTGGTCAGTTACCATGCTTGCTGCACCTACATGAAGAACCAGGCCAAACCTAAAGAAATCAGGCATGTTTTGTAGACAAGCCTCAGAAAGAGGGGCGATAGAAGTTTTATGCCTCAGTGGAAAACTACAGCACACTCTTGTGGGTTAGAAGATTCTAGTCCTGTTTACTGTCTTTGAGATTGTGTGACCTACCTGTAAACAGGACTGTGATCTTGCCATCTTGCACAGTTGGTCAGTCCTTACCAAACACTCAGTTCTGCTAGTTTCCTTCAATATCTGGCTACAACTCCCCCAGTGAATGTTTTCAAATTCTCTCCCACTCGGCTGACTTGATGCCACCAAGAACAAGGCTTGGCTGCCTGGATCCTTAGTGGGACTTTCTGTCATTTATGGCTGGCGTTCCCTCCAAAATCTAATGAAGTCCAGAAAGCTGACGCTGGATGAGGGACAACCATAATGCCTAGAGCTGCTCCCATGTGGGCCACTCGGGATGCTTCAGGCCCAGCATCTAGAAAGCTTGACTGGGTACCCTACCACCGAGTCTCAACAGATGGTTCAGCTGGTCTTTAAGGAACAAAAGCTGACTGAATGAGAAATGAACTGATATTCTTTCCTTGAATAAGAGGAGGGACTGACCATGACTCTCTGCTCGACCAGACTTCAGACAGGCTCTTCTGAGCCTACTTCCTGATGAGGTCTCATCCTTGGGCACTGTCTTTGGCCTGTTGGGTCTTATGTGAGCAAGAACACTGTTAAGTCAGTTGAGACACAACCCCCACCCTCATATTGGATGACCTTCACTATCCGATCACCATGACCTGCCTGAAGCAAGAATCCCACTACCCTTGAATTTTCCATTCATTGACCCCCCCAACCCCCTGCTCTGCACACTAGCTATAGATCTTCTCTTGTTTTTGTTGTATTCTGAGTTGAGGCCCACCTCAGGCCCACCCCTATTGGAACAGTCTTGACGCCTATTGCAATGGTCCGGCATAAAGTCTTCTTTACTGTTCTAAGAAGGATCAGAATAAATTTTCCTTCAACAACTCACACTGGCAGTACCTGGGAGGGACCATCTGTACCCTCCCTTGATAAACTGGGAACTTCCTCTAAAATCTATTTACAGATTGGTTAATCTCAGGCAAAATATGGAATGGATTTCTTCCCCTTTCATTTATTTGCATTCTAGTGAGAAAGTGTTTTCTCCACATGTATGTTCCTAATTTTATCTCCTCCTTGTGTGTGCTCTTCTCCCATTCTCCCCCTTATCCTACTGAGTGCTGGAAATTTCCTTAGCAGCTTGCTGGGGCCAGGGGAGCAGGGAGAGGAGCCAATTTTTGCTTTGTTGGCCTCATCTACCACTGTTGTGACTTGGTTGGTTGTTATCTAACTTTTAATTGTAGTTTACCTCAGAGGAGTTAAAAAATCTATTTGCCAAAGTTTTACATCATTTTTCCTTGTGATTTTATCTAGTGTTTCTGGGTGACGATCCTGTATAGTCAAGGGAGGCCTGCGGGTGACCCCCTGCTCCTCTCCACAGCTCCATGAGGAGGACTGTCTTCTACCCACAGTACACAGAGAAGATGAAGGATTGGGAGACGTCGCTTAGCCAGAGTCCCAGTGTGGGGGTCAAAACATCATCAGTCTGATTCCATTTTCTGAATGGAAAAATGGAATCATTTCCATTTCCATTTCTACTACTGAGCTAGGCCAGGAAAGTCTCTCCCCTTTCAGAGATTTCATAAATGCTGGATTTATTTATTATTTTTTTCTGTTTAGTCTGTGATTTTTTTTTTTTTTTCACCACAAAAATACCACGGTGCCTCCATATGGTGGCTAACTATTTAGCGACACAAAGGGATGGACTACTGATGCATGGGACAACTGGGGCAGACCTCAAGGACATTATGCTGAGCGCGAAAAGCCACTCTGAAAAGATCATACACTGTATAAGACCGTTTATATGACATTCTTGAAATGACAAAATGGTAGGTCTGGAAAACAGATTTGTGGTTGCTCAGGGTTGGGAATGGTGAGGGAGAGGGGGTAGGTATGGCTCTGAAGGGATAGCAGGAATAGCAGAGTGACTGATCTGTTGGTGGTGATGGCACAGTTCTGTTTCTTGATTTTGGTGATGGTTACATGAATATACACATGTGATAAAATGACAAAACTATACAAAATGGAAAGAGAGGGTCAAGGTTTTAATCATAAGGAATGTCTTTTTGTGAGGGGGACAAGTGAGCTTCTACCTGCTGACTTGGACCCAACTTCTGGGCCATCTGAAGTGAAAGCCACCCTTTTTTTTTTGCAAAATTAACAAAACCCCAGAGATAAGACCAGTAGGACAAAAAGACTGATAAGTAGGGGTGCTGTGATGGTGAGATCCCTGGTTAAGGGGGTGTGTGTGTATTCATTGTATATCTTGACTTTCTCTGAGGGCCCCCAGTTTTCCGAAGTTGAAATCTTGCTTGTCTAAACAGCTTAAAATGTAGCCATATTAAGTGGAAAAGAGTTTGTTTTAATCAATAAAATTAAAATAAAGGAAAAGAGGAATGGGGGAGGTGAGGCATTAGAAAATTGAAAAAAAAAAACCACACAAAAAACCCCAAACCTAAAAGGGGTATGCTGCCCTGCTACCCCAAAAAACTTAGCTTGGAAAATGAGAAATTTTCATGAATATGTCTCTCAAAGAATTTAGGTGAAATGGAATGAGACACATTGACCTTTACACTTACCTGTCCCCTCACTCACCTCTCCTTCTTTTCCCCCCAGTTGTGTCAGATTTAGCCACCCCCTGACTGAGACAATGGGTTAGAGTTAAAGGATAAGGTTCCACTTACTCAGCTGGAGGTGGTGGCTTCTCCCCGAGTACCTGGAACTTTCTGTCCATTCGGTTGGGCTTGGAATACCGTGTGATGCTGTGAGACACAGGTGAGTCAGTGCCTGGGAGGTTGGCATGGACAGGCAGGTCTCCTGTGCCTAGAGCCTCTGGGCCT
Organism: Mellivora capensis; assembly: GCA_004024625.1. NCBI lineage: Eukaryota > Metazoa > Chordata > Mammalia > Carnivora > Mustelidae > Mellivora > Mellivora capensis. Next base: position 54,087 of record PISX010000980.1, read on the forward strand.
GCCTGGGGACACCATGACTCCTGTGTCTGGGGCTGAACCTTTCAAGATACTTCCCTACTCCCCATCTGCTGTGGAGACAACCTTATTGTGGGGGTGAAGTCCTTATCGCTAAAACCCACCCAAGGTCCCTGAGAGGGGGTGAAAGGCCAGAAATTGTATATCCTTGCTTCCCTGTGGTGAGGACCCAAAGAAAAACAGGTTGAGGTTCTTCTCAAATCAAAGTACATTATGCCCAATTAAACTTGAATTTCATAGAAGCAGCGAATAACGTTTAGTTTAAGTAGGTTCCATGTAACATCAGACAGCCCTAGCAACCTGGACTGTATTTTGTAACCACTGAGAGACTGTACAAATGGATAACAGCTGGACTGTACAGAAATACAGAAAGCTCTGACCCAGACCCTACAGCAACCTGCCCAGGAAAGCAATCCCTTGTCGACTGTAAAAAAACTTGAGAAGCCAGCCTGATGTAGGGCAGACTTGCAGGAAGCCGTACTGTTATCTCTCATGGCAACCCAAAATGCTAAACAACAACTCATGTAACAGTCAGCTCCAAAAGGTTAGGACTTGATTATTGTCCCTGTTTCCAACTTGGGACCAACCAGAGAAAGCCAAATACACAGCCCTAAGTAATCACATCGATTTCCTGCTGCTAGCTGGCCTGCCTCCAGCTTCCCCATGTCAACAGCCTCCAATAAAAGCACACGGAAAGTCTTCCCTTTCTTCACCGTAGCCTTTTCACTCCCTCACCTGTCTTTGAGTCTCTGCTAAAATGTAAGTGATGCTGGCTGACCCCCTTGCTGTACTATGCTCCGAATAAATAGCTGTTGCTTTTCTCATTTGATTGGTCTTGGGTTTATTTCCACATTGCAGATGGCATTCATGTTCAAATGGGCCTCTTGGAGGTACGCAAAGCAGGAATTTCCTCACTACCACTTCCTCAAAACCAGGAATTAAACCATACAAACGAGGGCTCACAGAGAATGCAGAAGTCATTTCAGCCACTGGCTCTGTTACTCGCCTTCTATAAAATCATTATCAGGGGACAGTGGGGCCCACACCCACTGAGCCATGAGTCTAATGACCCTAATGGGGGCACAGTGGGTAGAGTGCATGGCCAGGGTGCAGAGGTCTAGGATTCCTCCTGTAAGGGAAGCCATCTCCAATGTCCCCCCCACCCCGCTTTTTTAAAGATTTTATTTATTTATTTATTTGAGAGAGAGAGAGAGAGAGGATGAGAGAGAACATGAGAGGTAGAAAGGTCAAGGGAGAAACAGATTACCTGCTGAGCAGGGAGCCCAGTGTGGGCCTTGATCCTGGGACTCCAGGATCATGACCTGAGCCAAAGGCAGACGCCTAACCTACTGAGACACCCAGGTACTCTCCAATGTCCCTTTTTTTTTTTTTTTTTTTTTTTTTAACCAGGATGATGGATATGGAGAGGGCTGGGATCCAGCAGCTGCCACCACGGAAAGCCACAGAACATCAAGATGGGTTCTTGAGGTGAGAGGCCCGTGTGAGCCACATCACTCAGCAGGAAAGTGCACAGACCTGACTAAAGCCAGCTTCAGAGCCAACCTCTCACTGGGTCCCTTGGGGGTCTCAGAACAGTGAGTGTAGATGGTGCCTTCTGAGGACAGTCTGGTGAAGCAACAGGGTAGGTTCTGGCCTATGTCTTGGGGGTGAGGGAAGGCATGTGGGCAGAGGAGATCCGGGCGGCCCAGACTCCCTACCTTCCCGTTGAAGTGGCACTGCCACTGGACTGGGCTTTCTTCACAATGTGTTCCCCCCGGTTCTGGTGTTGCTTCAAGCCTTTGGGTGATGAGTGCCCAGGACAAGAATGGAGGACCGGAGATGAGGATGGGCCAGGGGGCAACACCAGCTCCCCCACCACCAGTCCCCTGAGGCCCACAGGCCTGTTTGCCTCTACCTGTCTGGGACCGGTCTTTGTCACATGGCTGGGTTGAGCATTTTTCACTGGGAAGTCTGAAACCAAAGGAAAGAATATGAGCTTTTCCCCAGTGAGCACGAGGTCAGCTACCATCCCAGTTAGCCCACAATACTGTGTATATCAGTCTGATTATGAGCCTCATTTCAGAGGAGGAAACTGAGGCTCAAGAGGAGAAGGCCTTATACAAAGTCACAGGCTGTCAGGGGTGGAAAACTAGTGTGCGGGACCCCATAGATGGTGCCTGAAGGTTCTGGGCCATGAGCTAGGGTGGCAGGGCCCTCTTGCAGATCCCATAGCCACTCACTGCAGGATCTTTTTGACCACTTCCACAGCTGGGTCTTCAATCATGGGCTTCCCCATGCGGCTCGGCTGGGCAAAGGACTCGGGGGTGACCAAGTCTACCTTGGCCTCCTCTTCAAGGGCTTCTGAAGACACCATGATGTCACTCTCCACCTCCAGGTCGGTCATGACATTGTCCTACAGGCCCAAGAGAAGGACCTGAGTTGGAGGGCCCAGCCTCAGTCCAGGGATGCAGGCAGGTTGTGTTCGTGTTTCCAGGGCCTGCAGCTGGCGGCCAGCTACCTGATTCTCTGAGCCTTGATTTTCCTTCTTAAAAATGGTAATGGTCCTATCTCCTTTAGAGGGTCATTCATGCATGTATGCACGTGTGCATTTACGTGCACATGTTGGCTTTCAAAATGTTTCCTGAGTACTTGCCCAGGTGCTGCCTGGGGCCTGGGACATAGCATAGAGAGGTGACATGTGACCTTAATCTTTATGGGGCATACAGTCTAGTCTAACATGCACTTCTACAAATAAATGATTGGTCAAAACTGGGACCAGTGTTGTGACAGAGAAGTTCCAGAGTCTTCCATGAGACCAAGGATCATGGACTTATAAGGCCAGCCTGCAGATATGACCAGGTATCGTTCTTGAAACACTCTTGAAAGGGAGGAGTGAATGAAAGTGTACACAAACAAGGAGCCAACACCCCCCACAAGCTGGATCTTGGAGAAAGGGTAGGAGTGGTGGCCCACAGAGGGTGCTTAGTTAGGCTATTCCCTATCTTATCGAATGTCCTTCTCTCAGTGGGAGACTGTAAGAGGGAAAGACCCTGGCTGGACTCCTGAATTTCGTCTGGAAGGGCACAGTGCCGGTGGTGTGAGGGAGGCTTAGTACTGGTGGCCTGGTGTGAAGAGTCTTCCCATAAAGGAAGCACTAGCTCAAAACGTGGCAGTGAGAAGGTGCTCAGAAAATAACTTGCAGGGTGTCACTTTTGCCCACATTGGTTCTACGACACTCCCCCCTGGAACATGGTTGAGTGCCTCCAGCATTCAAAGCCTGGTATGAGAGGCTGAGTATGGGGTGAAGGTGACAGGCTCTGCTCTTTTGGGGTACACAGTCTAGAAAGACAGCCCGTAAAAATAGAGACCTCATTGTAGGGTCTGAAAGAGAAGGCCAGGGGGTAAGCCATGTCTTTGGGGTAGAAATGAGGGCAAGAAATAAAGAGGCCATGGAGGGCAGGTTGAGAAGGCCGTTGTAAAGGCCTAGTCCCAGGGTCTGGATTTCACCCTGAAGGCAGAAGAGTGACACAGTCAGACTGATCTTCTCCAGACTGCAGCTCAGGGAGTGGACCATGAAGGGAAATGAGAGGGCACAGGTCCGTGCCCTGGGCACCCAGGTGGGCAAGGCGAGCAGGTAGGGATGGGGTGGGGAGAAGGTAGTGGTTACTCATGGGTGTGGGCAAGAAGGAAGGGGCTGAAAGGTGAGGGTTGCCTGAGAGCCAGTGGGTGGGGTAAGCTGAGGTCCCGGTGGAGATGAGGAGGTGGTGTGAAGAGGTGAGGGGTCTTCTATGCACCCAAGGCAGGGAATTGGACTATCTGGGATTTGAGCTCAGGTCTGACTGCATAGCCTATAGTCTTTCTAGTAGATACATACATATATAGTCTTTATAGTAGGCCTGGTGACAGGAGCCTGGGAGCCTCCTCTTCCCTTAGGCTCTACTGAGCCTAGACCTGGTGGCTCCCCCACCCTTCCCACTGCCAATCCCTTCCTTTACTGTCCATTCCTTACAGTAAAGACCACTTGAGTCATGGACACTGTGTCCAGCCTGCAGTTGAGGTACTGAATCCTCTGGCCCAGTTTCTCTTTCCAAGTCTGGACGAAGCCAAGGAGGTCTTCTGAGGTCACCATCTAGGGGAAGAAAACCACAGGAAGCGGGCTGAAGGAAGGCTAGTTTCCTGCATTTGAACTGCAGGCCTCTTGGTTCTCTGGAGGCCTCTCACGTACAGAGAGCTCCGAGACAGTCAGGGAGAGCTCCGAGACAGTGGAGAATGCCAGCTGGCTCCCCTGGGCAGCTGCACTGGAGCAGCAAATCCTTCAATGATGGGGCATCACGAATTCTAGTCCTGGTTTTATGGGTTCATTCTGGACAAATCATTTAAATTTGCTCAACTCCATTTCCTTATTTGCATGGTGGTGACCCAGAATGTTCCCTGGGATCTCTTCTAGCTCTGACACTCTTAGAAGGAAATGTTTGGCCCAAGATGGCCAGGCTGTGTAGGAGTGAAATGACTACAGCCTTTCTGGTGATCTAATAAGGTCAGGGGCACATGCAGCAATCCCACAGACCACGCCCCTAGGTGTGCAGAGAAGCACCTGGAAGGATGTTCACCCTCACTGCACATTTCACACATCACTCAGCAGTCCTCACACTTGGTCCCCTGAATTGTCCACTGGCCTCTGTAGACAACCCAGGCCAGGAGGTGTGTTGGCCTCTTCCGCTTCCTTCATCTCCACTGTGCTCTGAGTCCTAACCATTCCCCTGCCACTCAATTCTGGAATCAGAGGTGTCTCTGCTGGCACTATTCTCTCTGCCTCAGTCACGGCACCCTGCTTCACTCCTCACTCCCTCCCTGACTTTCTGCACACAGCAGCCAGAAGGCTCTCTTTGTGCGTGGCACTGAGCCCATAACCCTGGCCACATATGTCCCTGGTCCCCATTGCCTCTGCCATGTATCCAATGCATTGTTCCTGTCTCCCAATCACTGCTTTGCAGAAATAGCCAACCAGTCCCCTCCATCAGACACGGTTGCCTGCCCACCCAAGTTCATGCTCCCCTGCCCTGGCTGGGAGGCTGTGCAAGGCCCAGGCCCCCTGTCCAGTACCCTGACACCACCAGGAGGGTACAGTGAGGGGTTTGGGGAGGTGAGGAAATGTAGAAGAGCAAATGTTTCTGCTCTGGAGAGAGAGCGGTCTCTAGAAGGTCTGCTGAAGGGGTCACTTCAGATAAACCTGCTTTCCCCGTGTTCCCTGGGGATGTGCAGGAAATTACTGCAGGAAAACACAGAGGTCACTGAGGGCTCTGCAAAACAAACAAACAAACAAACAAACAAACAAACAAAAACAAATGAGAATAAGATGAAGGATGTGTATTCACTCTGTGCTTTGTGGATGTTTGAATTTTCTTCAAGAAGCATGTGTTACTATGCAAGAAAAAGCAAGAAAGATAGACACTAAGTGTCCTCTCAGTGTTGACAAAAATAAAACCTCAACTCAGTCACTGAAACAGAAGAGAAAAGACAGAGCTTGGTGAGGAAGAAGCATCCCGCTCAAGAAAGCTCCAGCTAAGACTCCTGGTCTCGAGTGTCCAGTGGAGCCATTGAGCAAACATTGCTCAGGGAGGCCAGGCTGAGTGTGAAACTCATGGGGGAAAACAAGCAAGGAAACAACAGAAACATGCAGAGACCTGCTATGCTGATCCGTATCGCTCTCATTTGGACTCATTAGTTTATACATAGAAAACAGAAGTCACCAGTGTGTGTGCCATGATCAAAAAACCAAGAAAATGAAAAAAAAAAAACCCAACCAAACAAAAAAAGTGGTTGTTCAGAGGCCAGAGTCCTGCTTCTATCTTTCATTGAAGGCTGAGTTCCAATTACAGGGAGGGATGCCTGGTGACATTGGAGGGGGACTGAGGTCAGACCTAAGCCCCCAACTCGCTGGACTCTAGAAGCCTGCCTGGGAGGGTCTGGGGGCTGAGGGAGGTAGCTGTATTTTCTTTTCGTCCTTAATTCCATTGACTAAAGCAGGAGTTGAGTAGGAAGGCTAGGAGGCCCCTCTGGAGCCAGAGGAATTTTGGTGACAGATGTAAGTTTACTTCCAGTTTATTCTGGTGTAATGCATCTTTACTATTCATAGCTTAGCAAATACTGAATACTTACTTTTTTATCTCCCTTTGAGTTTCGACACATTTCTACTTTCCTTTGGAGCTGTTCCAGAGAAGAATTTAATCCATCTGTTTGCAAATTGGATTTTGCAACCTAGAAAAACCAGAGGTTCCATGATTTGTTTCTAGAATACATATTTTAATCATGAAAATATATTATCTGAGAGGTGAATTCAATATTGGAAAAGTGAAATGGGGGAGAATGCAAAATGTTATCAGAAGCTAGATCAATGCAAATGTAAAACCCCCCCTTTTTTTTTTTGGCTTGTTTGTTACTCTCAAACAGAAAAGGTTTAAAAATAAAATCAACAGGGTGCCTGGGTGGCTCAGTCAGTTGGGTGTCTGCCTTTGGCTCAGGTTGTGACCCCAGCGTCCTGGGACTGAGCCCCACATCGGGCTCCCTGCTCATCGGGGAGTTTGCTTCTCTCTCTCCCTCTGATTCTCTGCATAATTCACACACTCTCTCTCTCACAAATAAATATAAATAAATAAATACATATATAAATACATACATAAATAAAATAAAATTGACAACCCACAGTAGTGGTCAAGGGCATTGTCCCACTGGGGAGGCTTGTCTGTATCAGCCACCTGGAAAACATGAGGAGCCTTAAAACATTCATGCTCTACCCCAGTGATTCCAGCTCTGCGAGATACCCATGGACATAATCAGAGCTTCCTGTGCAAGGGTGTTTATAATACCATTGGTATAATAATAAGTGAAATCCACCAAAATGTTCCTCCAAAAAGGAATGTCTAAGTAAAAATGGCAACAAATTCAGGAGAGGGAAGCCATCACAGTAGTGTTTTTAAAAGAATCTTTAAAGATGATACACCTTAAAAAATTGTATAAATAGGGACGCCTGGGTGGCTCAGTTGGTTGGGCGGCTGCCTTCAGCTCAGGTCATGATCCCAGCATCCTGGGATCGAGTCCCACATCGGGCTCCTTGCTCGGCAGGGAGCCTGCTTCTCCCTCTGCCTCTGCCTGCCACTCTGTCTGCCTTGTGCTCTCTCTCTCTCTCCCCCTCTCTCTCTGACAAATAAATTAAAAAAAAATTGTATAAATAGCAAGAGGCCAGTTTTGTTCTTTTTGTGTGTGTGTACACACATACACACACACACATATATATGTAATTGCGTGTATATATATGAGAGAAATCTTTCCATATATAGAAAAAAGCTTAAAGATAAGTCAAAGTCACTCCTGGCTTTATTGAGATATTATTGACACATAACATTATGTAAGTTTAAGGTTTACAACGTGTTGATTTGATACACTTATATATCACAAAATTATCATCATAACATTAACTGATATCTCCACATCAAATAATTACCATTTCTTTTTTGTGATGAAAACATTTAAGATCTACCCTCTTAGCTACAACACAGTATTTTTAACTATAATATCACGCTTCACATTAGAGCCCCAGAACTTATTTGTCTTATAACTGTAAGTTTTTACCCACCGACCCTCATCTCTGTATTTCCCTTACCCCTCAGTCCCTAGTAACCACCATTCTATCCTCGGTTATCTCTGAGTCTGGCTTTTGTAGATTCCACATGTAAGTGAGATACAGTATTCATCTCTCTCTGACTTTTCTCACTATGATTAATGCCCTCAAGGTCCATATGTGTTGTCACAAATGGTAGGATTTCCTTCCTTTTCGTGGCCAAATAATGTTCCATTGTATAGATACATATTTATCCATTCATCTGTTGACGGACACTCTGCCACATTGTTCACATTCACATTGTGAAAAATGCTGCAATGGGAGTACAGATATGGCTTAAGATCATATTTTCATTTCCTTTGGATATATAACCAAAAATGGGACTGCTGGATCTTATGGTGGTTCCATACTGTTTTCCACAGTGGCTGAACCAGTTTGCATTCCCCCAAACAGTGCACAAGGATTCTTTTTTCTCCACACCCTTGCCATCAGTTGCTATCTCTTATCTTTTGGATGAAAGCCATTTTAACAAGTGCAAGGTGATACCCCATTGTCATTATTTTTTGTCTTTCCTTGATAATGGGTGATGTTGAGCACCTTTTCATGTACCCATTGGCCATTTGTATGTCTTCTATTGGAAAATGTCTATTCAGTTCTTCTGCCCATTTTAAAATCATATTGTTTACTTCTTTTGCTATGGAGTTATAGGAGTTCTTTATATATTTTGGATATTAACCTCTTATGAGATATATTATTTGTAAGTATTTTCTCCTATTCCATAGGTTATCTTTTCATTTTGTTGTTTCTTTTGCTGTGCAGAAGCTAGTCAATGTGATGCAGTCCCACTTGTTAATTTTTGCTTTTGTTGCTTGTGCTTTTGGTGTCACATCCACAAAATCATTGCCAAGACTAATGTCAAAGAGTTTTTCCCCATGTTTTCTTCCCAGAGTTTTATGGTTTTGGGTCTTACATTTAGGCCTTTAATCCATTTTGGGTTAATTTTTGTGTGTGGTGTAAGACAGGATTTCAATTTCATTCTTTTGCATGTGGTTATGCAATTTTCCCAACACCATTTATTGAAAAGACCATCCTTTCCCTATTGAGTATTCTTGACTTCCTTGTCAAATATTAGTTGACTCTATATGTGAGAGTTTATTTCTGAACTTTTGATTTTGTTCCATTGGTTTATATGTCCATTTTTATGCCAGTATCATACTATTTTGGTTATGACAGCTTTGTAGCATAGTTTGAAATAAGGAATTGTGATGCTTTGCACTTCTTTCTCAGGATTGCTTGGCTATTCATAATCTATTGTGGTTCCACAGAATTTTTAGGATGGATTTTCCTATTCCCGTGAAAAATTTCAATTGGATTTTGCTAGGGGTTGCACTAAATCTATAGATAGGCTTGGGTAGTATGGACATTTTAACTATTAATTCTTCTGATCTATGAACATGGGATATCTTTCAATTTGTGTCTTCTTTGATTTCTTTCATCTAATTCTTATAGTTTTCAGTCTGTAGATCTTTCATCCTCTTTGTTAAATTTATTCCTAAGTGTTTTATTGTTTTTGATGCTAATGTGAATGAGATTGTTTTTCTTCATTTTTTTTATATGTTTTACTGTTAGTATATACAAATGCTACTGATTTCTTGATGTTGACTTTGTATCCTACAACTTTACTGAGTTGTTGATCAGTTCTAACAATTTTTTTAAAGTGATAGTTCTAACAATTTTTTGATGGCTCTTCTATATATAAGATCATATGTTCTGCAAACAGAGATGATCTTACTTCCTCTGTTTCTTTTTGGATGCCTTTTACTTCTTTCTCTTGCCTGATCACTCAGGCTAGGACTTCCAGTACTATGTTGAATAGGTGTGGTGAGAGGGGGTGTCCTTGTCTTGTTCCTAATCTTAGAGGAAACACTTCCAATTGTTCATTGTTAAGTATGATATTTCCTGTGGGCTTGTCACATATGGCCTTTATTATACTTAGGTATAAGTATAATACTTATACAAATACTTTACCTCATTTGTTTAACATATTTATCAAGAAAAGATGTTATACACTGTCAAATGCTTTTTCTGCATCTATTGTGATGATTAAATGACTTTTATCTTTTATTCTATTAATATGGCATCACTCTGATTGATTTGTATATGGAACATCCTTGTATCCCAGAGATAAGTGACATGTGATCATAGTGTATGATCCTTTCTTTTTAAAGATTTTTAAAAAGATTTTATTTATTTATTTGACACAGAGAGAGAGAGATCACAAGCAGGCAGAGAGGCAGGCAGAGAGAGAGGAGGAAGCAGGCTCCCCACTGAGCAGAGAACACAACGCAGGGCTCAATCCCACAACCTGAGTCAAAGGCAGAGGCCCAACCCACTGAGCCACCCAGGCGCCCCCATAGTGTCTTTTAATGTGCTGTTGAATTTGGTGTGCCAATATTTTGCTGAGGACTTTTGGATCTATATCCATCAGGGATATTGGTCTGTCATTTTCTTACGGTGTTCTTATCTATCTTTGGTATCAGGGTAATGCTGGCTTGTAAAATTAATTTGGAAGTGTTCCCTCCTATTCTATTTTTTGGAAGAGTTTGAGAAGAATTGGTTTTAAGTTTTCTTTAAATGTTTGGTAGAATTCACCCATGAAACCATAAGATCCTGAGTTTTCTTTGTTGGGAGGTTCTTGATTACTGATTCAATCTCCTTACTCATACTTGGTCTCTTCAGATTTCCCATTTGTGTATGATTCAGTCTTGGTAGGTATGTTTCTAGAACTTTTTCCGTTTCTTCTAGGTTATCCAATTTGCTGGCATATAATTGGTCATAATAGTCTTAAGATTCTTGTATTTCTGCAGTATCCATTGCACTGTTTTCTCCTTCATTTCTGATTTTATTCAGATCTTATCTCTTTTTTCTTAGTCTAGCTAAAGGTTACTTGATGTTGTTTACCTTTGAAAAACCATCTCTAGTTTCATTGATCCTTTCTATTGCTTTTCTGGTCTCTATTTCATTCATTTTTGATCTGATCTTTGTGATTTTCTCCATTCTGCTAACTTTGGGTTTAACTTTTTTTTCTAGTTCCTTGAGGTGTACAGTTACGTTGTTTATTTAAGGTCACTGACCTCAGTTCACATTTTGATTTCACATTCAAGAGCTCTATGTTCTTGTCTAAGTCACCTATTACTCTGTGTCTCGGTTTCTTTGTCTCTAAAATAGGGGGGAAAACAGTACTTGCTTCATACAGTTCTTGGGAGGACTAATATAGCTGATAAAAATAAGTCGGTTAGAAAGATGTATGGTGCATAATAACTCAATGAATCCTAGAGGCTACTCTAATTTAATATCTGTCTCCCTGGGTGGAGTTCAAATCCCATGGGGCAGAGCCCATAGTCATATCCCCAGCACTTGGGACAGTGTCTAGCATGCAGGTGAAGAATGAATCTGTCCTACCTCACACTTGATGTTTACTTGCAGATTTGTCAGCAACCGCTGGATTTTCTCTATGAAAATAAGGTCCACAGACAGGTTATGGAATTTGCTTTCAAACTTGTTGATGACATCATTGGCCTGTAAAGATATATAAAAAGTAAAGGAGGTGGGTTTAATTTGGAACTTACAGATTTTGGAAGCAGAGTGGGACAGGCGCCATTTTTTGGAAAGGGGGCTTGGTGGACCCATCAGGCAATGAGCAAGGGTGTCCTGGGAGCCTGGCTGGAGGTCAGGGGCAGGGCTCCCCCACCTGGTCCAGGTATTCACTCTCCATCTTTTCCATGTTGATCATGATTAAACTTTCAACAAACTCTATTCGAGAAGCTTCCTTCTCCAGTCGATGACACAGTGAACCAATTTCTTCAGAAGAAAAGTTGCCGCCCTCAGAAAACAATCTGAAAGTGGTTTGAGAGAAATACAAGCCACCGATCAGACCTCAAACTTCCCTCCCATCTCAAAACCTGTGGTTGATGAAGCTTTAGAAAGTGTAAGCTCACGGAAAAAATGAATACAGGGGGTTCAAAGACAGAAGCACTGAAATGACCCAAATGTCCTTCAAGGGAGGAACAGAGAAATGACATGTGGTGTATACACACAATGGAGACATATTCAGCCTTGAGGAGGAGTGACATTCTGACACATGCTACGTGATGAGTCTTGAAGACCCTATGTTCAGTGAAATAAGCCAGATACACAAGAGGACAAATATTCTATGATTTCACTTACATGAGGCACCTACAGTAGCCAAATTCACAGAGATAAAAAATGGAATTATGGCTGTCAGGGGCTGAGGGAGGAAAACAGAAGTTAGCGTTCAACGGATTTGGAGTTTCAGTTTATGAAGATGAAAAATTCTGGAGCTGGATGGTGGGCATGGGCGGACAACAATGTGAATGAACTTAGTGTCACAGAACTAACTGTGCACCTGAAAAATGGTTACAATGGACAGTTTTATGTGATATATTTTTGTCACAGTAAAAAAGTAAGGGGAAACAAGAACACTTCTCGACAGAGGAAGCCCAGGGCCCGCAGAGGCCCTGGATGCGGGCTCCCACCTGCAGTGCTTGATGAACTCAATGTTGGTGAGGCGAAGCTTGCCCAGGCTCTCCTCCAGGTACTGGCGGAAACTGCGCAGGGACACCTGGATGACGTCGACATAGCTGAGCAGCTCCCGGTGCAGCGTGCTGCTGAGACTAACCAGCCTGCGGGACACAGGAGGGCAGGGTGGTGACCGGCTGTGGAAGGGCAGCCTGGGAGCTGCTTGAGCTCCACTGCTGTGCCCAGCTGGGGGGCCACCAGAAACACGGCCTATGTTCCTCTGGGTAGAAAAAGAGGCTAAAAGGAAGTTCAAAATGCCAGCGTGTGTAGGACACAGCATGCAACTCTCAGTGTGCTATCTCAGAGGACATCCCTCTCCTCTCTCTGGCCCTCACTGCCAAATTACTGAAGGAATCCCCAGGTCCCACAGGATCTTCCGCCTCCCTGCAGTGCTCTCTCTCTCTCTCTCTCTCTCCCAGCAATGTGCTTCCTGTGGCTGGTGCTATCCCGAAGGAGCATCCTGCAACTTTCCCCTTTACCTGTAAGTCCACCCTCAGAAGCCTCCTGTGTACCTGACACCGGAGAGGGCTCCTCACCTGTTACCTGACGGAGGCCTCCCTGAGCACGTAGGAGCCTCCATCTCAAAGCCCTGAGTGGCCTCCTTGGAACCCCTTGCTCTGCCATGAGCACATTCCCACCTCAAGCTGGGCCAGTGCTCCTTTCTGAGGGGAAAATTCTGTCTCCTCTTTACCTTCCTCCATCCCAGGCTGGTGGGGGGTGGGGGGCTCCTGCAGAAAGCTCTTCCTGATTCCCCTGGGTGGAAGTGGCCTTTTCCCTGCGTGGACATTTTGGGGCAGCTTAGTAACATCCCTGCCTCCTGACCACCGGCGCCCTTTTCTCTCCCTGGCTGCTCACCCAGCACCCAGTCCCCGGCTCCCTGCCAGGGGGTCACACAGTTAGCCCCTGACACCTGTGAAGCAGTGAGCTGGAAAGGGAAGGTTGCTGTGGGGCCTGGAAAGCTGACTCGTGTCCACCAGGGAGGGACCACTCCTTTGAGAGCAGCCAAAGGCTGGCATCTTGTGTCTGGGATTCCATGGCCCTCACCTCTGGCTCTTTGTGGCATTCGAGAAGATGTGTTCCATGTTGTAAATCTTGCGGCGGAAGTTTTTGCTCTTTATGTTTTGCTCTTCTTGGAACTGGCAGAACATCATCTTCTCCTTCCTTAGCGTCTCTGTCACCCCAGCACAGTGGCTGTCCAGCCGCTCTTGGTGAAGCAAGAGCTCAGCTGAAAAAGGACGAGGCAGAGTGAGGCCCTCTGGGATCTCAGGTCACCTCAGGACATTTCTTTCCTGGATGGTGACAGCTGCCCCCACCAGGGCTTGGCTTGGGAATGGGTGCCAATCTGAGGGGGCCGATCTGAGACTGCCCCAGGGTCTCTCACTGGAAAGGAGGCTGACCAGGCTGTGAGCAGGGGAGTCCCTACATGTGAGGAGACCCAGGAGCAGGTGGGTGGGGTGGAGGGTGTCAGGAAAGGTGGGAATGTGGTGAGAAGAGTGTGGAGAAAACAACCAGCACAAGGCTGGGCAGGGCAGCTGGATTTTGTTCCTTTCTATCAGTGGCTGCTCTTTCCAGGGAGCTCTGGAAAGTCCAAAGGACTTCTAGGCCAGAGTAAACGGGATTTGGCTTCAGACGCTCTGTCAGAGGCCTTTAGAGCTGGCTGATAGCCCTAGGTCAGTCCGCCCTCTCTGCCTGCGGCCTGCAGGGGAAAGTGCTGTCATCCCAGCTCTACCAAAAATGAGCGTGGGTACTCTGGGACCTTGTTTCTCTGACCTCAATCTGCCCATTGTGCGCTGGGGCAGGGATCCAGGGAAGATGCAGGAAATCAGCCTTCATGGAGAATCTCAATTTATACTTATATTTAATGCACACGTTTTCTGAATGAACACAATGAGGTCCCAAAGCCAAGCAGGGCTCCCCGGACCACAAGCACTGAGACTCCAGGCCAGGCTGTCTGATTCCACAATTCTGTCACTGTTCTAGGCAGGAGGAGTTTGTTTGGGACCATGTGGGGGTTACTCTGGGAGCTCAAAGGGTTTATGAAAAAGTCTGAAGTGTGACACAAGTGAAAACCCAACAGGGTCCCTGAAGATCCAACTAAAAGTATGCCACCCTCTAGGAGCCCTCTGCCTAGGAGAGAAATGGCACTTCTTCTGAAGTTATAAATTATAAGTTGAAATTAATGGGTACCATTTGCTCACGACTCCTCACTGTACCCTTTCAGGGAGAGTTAATTACCATCACCAATATCCCCTTCTGCGAGTAAGGGAGGGATCGGAGAGGTCAGGTAACGTGTCCGGAGTCACACAGCCAGAGAGGCTGAGTCTAGTAGCTATGATTCTTGAGCTACAGGCTTGCCTCTAGAGCATATGCTATGCAGGTGTGTATCGGATAGGTGTGTGAGCAGATCTGGTATTCACACAGCTAAAACAGGACAATACTCTTCATTCTAGCATTTAAAGTCCTGTAAAAAATTTTTTTAAAAATTTTAATCTAAAATGTGGGTTCTGAATACTGCCTTCTCTGCCAGCCTGGGGGGTGGAACCCTCACACAGGGGCACCTAATGAACGCAGAACTGCCGTGGCACAGACTCCGGCTGTCTGGGACAGGGAGGCCTTCCCAAGCAGGGTCCATACCTGCCCTGACGTTATGGATGTCCTTTTCAATGCGCTTGGCTCTTGGCTCATGTAGATGCTGATGCAGCTCCAATTCGGAATCCAGCTCGTTGATCTTGGTGGCCACCATGACCCGAGTTTTGAGGACACATTGGTCAAACCACTTCTCTAGGTGCTCAAAAAGGCCAGCTCGAAGTCTGAGGGAGAGACCGATGAGGGTCAGCTCTGCCAGTGGCAGTGAGCAGGGAGAGAGCTTTCCCTAGCGATCCAGAAAGTGCTTCCCCCTTTCCTTTCTTCCTTATTTTATTTCCCAACTGTATTCTATTCCTTTGTCTGGATGGAGCATCATGAATTCAGCCAGACTCCTGCTGGAGGACACTGGATGGTTTCCAACCATTCGTTCTTCAAAAAAAGCTGCAACGAATTACCTTTTACATAAACCAAGTGTAGAAGCATTTCTACAGGATACATTCCCTGAACTGGAATTGTTGAATCAAGGCTAAAATACATGTGTGGTTCTTCGTGTGTGTGTGTGTGTGTGTGTAAATACTGTAACTACTGAATAACTGAAACACAGCCTTTGTCTGTTTTCACGTACAATTCTGCAAACAATGAGAAACAAAAATGAAATGGTTATACCTCTGAGGTAAGTCTCCTTCCCCAAACCATACACCAGAGATATTTTTCATCAGTTTAGTTAGCTTTATAGTTTTTAGAGACTAATTTTGCAACAGAAGTGAAAGCAAACTGTACTTTCAGAAAGCTTGTAAATGCTATTTCTATCAAGTACCAAAAATTTGGTTAATAAAACTTTAATGCTTCACAAACATACAGACAAACACAAATATGGGGTGAATGTCATTATGTAGATTTCTCAAAATTTCTAGACAAAATTGCATACTTGAGAATTAATATCTTTCTAGAAAATATTTATACACAATTTGGATTTTTAAGTGAACACTCTCAAGTTTCCTGATACAGTTCCCTCCCTATTAAAATACCATTGGGGGCGCTTGGGTGGCTCAGTGGGTTAAGCCTCTGCCTTCAGCTCAGGTCATGGTCTCAGGGTCCTGGGATTGAGCCCCGCATCAGGCTCTCCACTCAGTGGGGAGCCTGCTTCCCCCTCTCTCTCTGCCTGCCTCTCTGCCTGCTTGTGATCTCTCTGTTAAACAAATAAATAAAATCTTTAAAAAAAATACCATTGTCACTTTTTAAGGAGCTGGAGTAAAAAATCCTAAAACTTGTATGGAACCAGAAAAGATCCTGAATAACCAAGGGAATGTTGAAAAAGAAAAACAAAGCTGGGAGCATCACATTGTCTGACTTCAAGGTACATTTCAAAGCTGTGATCACTAAGACAGCATGGTATCAGAACAAAAACAGACACATAGACCAGTGGAACAGAATAGAGAACCCAAAAATGGACCCTCAACTCTATGGTCAACTAATCTTTGACAAATCAGGAAAAAAATATCCAATGGAAAAAAAAGTCTCTTCAATAAGTGGGCTGGGAAAATTGGACAGCTACATACAGAAGAATGAAAGCGGACCATTCTCTTACACCATACACAAAGATAAACTCAAAATGGATCAAAGGTCTCAGTGTGAGACGGGAACCCACCCAAATCCTACCGGAGAACATAGGCAGTAACTTCTTCGACATCGGCCACATGTGTGGTTCTTGAAGACATAACTGCTTTTAAGCAAGACAACCAGAACTCCCATCTGTAATAACAGCTCCCATTTCTCCACAGTCTTGGAACAGTTTGCCAAACTTTTGAATTTGACAATTTCATCATGCTATGACTGAAACTGAGCATACTGGCATGTTTTTAAGACTATTTAACTTTTTTCTACATACTTTCCATTAATATCTTTTGTCCATTTCTCCATTGTGAAGATGCTGTTCTTCTTATCAGTCTCTATACTGGCACTACTTATATATTGGGAACATGAGATCTTTGACTGTGATGTGAGTTGCAATTTTTTTCCCAACTTACCACTTCTTTTTCAAAATTTAGGTCTTGTTCAGATGGCTATATTTTGTTAAGGTGTTGGTTTTCCCCCAAATATGTCTATAGATTTAATTCAGTAACATTTATCTATAAATTCAATGCAACCAGGGTGCCTCAGTTGGTTAAATGTCTGACTCTTGGTTTCAGCTCAGGTCATGATCTCATGGGTCATGAGATCAAGCCCCATGTCGGGCTCCACGCTCAGTGGGGAGTGTGCTTGAAAATTCTCTCCCTCTGCCCCTCTACCTCGTGTACACACACACTTTCTAAAACAATTGAGTAGATCTTTTTTCAAAATATTTTTACTTATTTATTTGAGAGAGAATGAGAGCAAGAAAGATCACAGAGGGAGAGGGAGAAGCAGACTTGCCACTGAACAGGGTGCCTGATGCGAGGCTCGATCCCAGGACCCTGAGATCACGACCTGAGCTGAAGGCAGATGTTTAACTGACTGAGCCACCCAGGTGTCCCATGAGTAAATCTTTAAAAAAATTAATAAAAATAAAAAGCTCAGTAGATGTCTTTTTCTAGAAACTGATAAGCTGATCTCAAGTCTATGTAGAAATGCAAATGGCCAAGGATAGTTGAGGAGAAGGCCAAAGTTGGAGAACTTATACTACCAGATAATAAGACTTAGTGTAAAGCTACAATAATCAGGTAGGGTGAGGCAGTGATGCAAGGACAGACACACAGAGAAACAGAAAGGAAGTACAGCAGAGCAGTGGGGAAAGGAGAGTCTTCTGGGGTCAAGTAGTTATCCATATAGAAAGAAATGAATCTGACTCCTATCTTGTACATAAAATTAATTCCAGGTGGATTTTATATCTATATGTGGAAATTTAAAACAATAACATTTGTAGTACATACCATAGGAGGATACTTTCATGACCTTGGGGCAAGTGAAGATTTCTTAGATAAGACAGAAAGTACACTAACCCTAATGAAAAAAAGTTGATGAACAGGAACTTATTACAAATAAGAATTTCTTTTCATCAAAAGATGCCTTTAGGAGAGTTTTAAAAAAATCAAGCACAGAGAGGGATAAGCATTTGCCACATATTTATCTAGGATAGGTAACTTACTCACATAAATTAAGAAAAAAAAAGATTGACAATCCACCAGGGGAAAATGGGCAAAAGATTTGAATAGGCATTTCAGAAAAGATAACCGAATGTTCAACAAGTATATGAAAAGGTATACATCATTACTCATCAGGAAAATGCAAATTGAAACCACAATGAAACACCACTTCATGTATACTGGAGTGGATAAAACAAAACCTCTTGACACTCCCAAGTGTTGATGAGGATGTGGAACAAATGGAACTCCCACACACTGTTGTAAACTGTTAAAATAAAATCACTTTTTGAAAACTCTTTGGTAGTATCCTTTGGTTGTATCTTCTCAAGAGGAACACGCATATAACCCTATGTCTCAACAATTCCACTCTCAGTTATATATCTAAAAGAAATGGAGACATATGTTTGCCAAAAGACTTGTACAAGAATGTTCAACCCATAGAATGGGAGAAGATATTTGCAAATGACATATCAGATAAAGGGCTGATCTCCAAGATCTATAAAGAACTTATCAAACTCAACACCCAAAAACCAAATAACCGGGTCAAGAAATGGTAGAAGACATGAACAGACATTTCTCCAAAGAAGATATAAAAATGGCTAACAGGCACATGAAAAAGTGTTCTACATCACTAGCTATCAGGGAGATTCAAATCAAAACCACATTGAGATATCACCTTACACCAGCTAGAATGGCCAAAATTAACAAGACTGGACACAATAAATTTTGGCAAGGATGAGGAGAAAGGGGAACCCTCTTATCCTGTTGGTGGGAATGCAAGCTGGTGCAGCCACTCTGGAAGACAGTATAGAGGTTCCTCAAGACATAAAAATTGAGCTATCCTATATCCAGCAATTGCACTACTGGATATTTACCCCAAAGATACAGATGCAGTGAAAAGAAGGGGCACGTGCATTCCAATGTTCATAGCAGCAATGTCCACAATAGCTAAACTGTGGAAGGAGCCAAGATGTGCTTCAATAGATGAGTGGATAAAGAAGATGTGGTTCATATATACAATGGAATATTACTCAGCCATCAGAAAGGATGAATACCTACCATTTGGATCGACATGGATGAAACTGGAGGGTATTATGCTAAGTGAAATAAGACCAGCAGAGAAAGACAATTATCATATGGTTTCACTCATATGTAGAATATAAGGAATAGTGCAGAGGACCATAGGGGAAGGGAGGGAAAACTGAATGGGAAGAAATCAGATAGGGAGACAGACCATGAGAAACTCTCGACTCTGGGAAACAAACAGGGTTGCAGAAAAGGGTAGTGGGGGGATGGGGTAACTGGGTGATGGGTATTAAGGAGGGCATATGATGTGATGAGCAACTAAGTTGTGTTATATGCAACTAATAAATCGTTGAACAGGATATCACAAACTAATGATATACTACATGTTGGATAATTGAACTTAAAAAAAAAATTCAGAGTGGCATTGTTCCATTCCCCAATGAAAAACAACCCAAACATGCATCAGTAGTAGAATGAATAAAGAAAACGAGTGATGTATTTTTATAATGGATTACTATACAGCAGTAAAAATGAGATGACACACATTCAAAAAATGAATATGAATCTCATGAACATAATGAAAGAATTCTAACATAAAAGTATGTTTTCTATGATTCCATTTAAATTTCAAAAAAAAGCAAAAGAAATGAGAGTATTTGCTATGCTTGAGGAAGAGAGAGCAGTGACTTGAAATGAATACAAGAGGAGGCTCCTGGAGAGTTGGTCATGTTCTATTTTGGGGATGGGGGTACTGGTGACCAGGTGTGCTCCCTTTGGATAATTCATTGAGCTATACATTCATGATTTCCATACTTTTCAGTACTGTATCCATCAATATGCAAATCTAATTAGTTTAACACAGAATTATTTTTCTGGTTAATCCCAAGGCCAGATGACATATGTTTGGCTTAAGACTCTGGAATCACATGGTCTAGATTCATATCCTAGATCCAACCATTCCCTATTACCGAGATCTTATCCAAATTACTAATTCCCTAAGCTTCAGTTTCTTTGTGTGGAAAAAGGATGAGTTTCAAGTCAAGAGATTATGCTGAGTGAAGTAAGTCAAGCAGAGAGAGTCAATTATCATATGATTTAGCTTATTTGTGGAGCATAAGAAATAACACGGAGGACATGGGGAGGTGGAGAGGAGAAGGGAATTGGGGGAAATTGGAGGGGGAGACGAACCATGAGAGACTGTGGACTCTGAAAAACAATCTGAGGGTTTTGGAGGGGCGGGGGTGGGAGGTTGGGTGAGCCTGGTGGTGGGTATTATGGAGGGCACATATTGCATGGAGCACTGGGTGTGGTGCATAAACAATGAATTCTGGAACACTGAAAATAAATTTAAAAAGTAAATAAAAATTTTTAAAAAAGAAACATTTTCAAGATGAGATGATGCTGAGTTGAAAGAGAAGAGTCCAAAAGCCTGACTTAACTCCTTTTATCCCCTGCCCATGTCTACACATAGGAGGCAGACTAATCAGGTGATCTCTAGCTGGTCAGTCCTAGCTATGACATTTAGAGTCAGGAGGGCAATGGAAATGCCATCCTAAAGCCAACTGCAAATTTCCACATTGGGCCCAAGTTCGAACACAGAGGCCCAGAAACCTGGGAGTTAGGGGAGGTAAATTCTCAGTGGTAGAATTATGGGTTATTTTATAATCTTCATTGTACTTTTTTCAGTTTTCTAATTTATGCAATTAATGCGTCATATAATCAGAGCCAAATACCATACAGATACATACTTGTGCCTAGGGTCTATGTCTACATAATCATTTTAAAAAAAAAGAAAAAAAGGGAGGGAGGGAGGGAAAGAATGAAAGAAGGAAGGGAGACAGCAAGATTCCACATGTGCCGGGGTTCTAACATCTTGCGAGGAAAACACTATTTCTTATGTACAAGCCCCAGGCTAGCGAGGCATCCTGGGAGAGGTGGAGGGGATCACTCTCACAGAAGATACACGTGACTACAAATAATTCTTGAAAATTTACTATTTTTTAAAATTGTTTCTCATCTCAACCCTCAGTTACCTACACATTTTCTTTTTCCAGTTGAAACTAGTCCAATCTTTTGTTATAATACCTCACCTTGTTAATAAAACTTAGGATAGGAGAATGAGAATAAAAGGGGTGTCTACTCACTGTTTCTTAATTTGTAAAACTAGTCTGGATGGAATGATCACTTGTTCTAGGAAGCTGGCACTGGAAATGTCATTGACAAGAATGGTAGAAAGGTTGGAATAGGGTTTCTTGCAACTCTCTTCTTGTTGTTCCAGGGCTAGGAAGACAAAATAAGTGTGTCCGCTGGAGGTTGTGAAGGACTCCATGTCCTCGTCGTGGGAGATTTCCTCCACACTCTCTTCCTGGGCTCCGGCCTATGCAGAAGAGAAGACTTTATACTTGGCATCACCAGACAGACCTGGGGATCCAACCACAGGAACCTTGATATCAAGGTTATACACCTGTGGGCTGAATCTTGCCTGTAATTATTTTTTCCCCCAATATAGTGCTTTCGAAAATCAGGAAATCTTACAAAGAATTTAGATTTTGGATTTCTCTTAAAAATCAGGAAAGCTGGCAATTCTGTCTCCATTCCCACATGGCATTATTGGCTGGAGCTGAATAATGACTGCACAGTTGCCTTAGACTGAATGTTGGGTGCTCTCCGAAATTCATATCCTCAGTGTGTTGGTATTTGGAGGTGGGCTTTTAGGAGGTGATTAGGTCAGGAGGGCAGAGCCCTCAGGAGTGGGATTAGTGCCCTTATAAAAGAGTTGGCTCTTTCCACCATATGAAGTCACAGTGAGAAGATGGCTGTCTATGAACCAGGAAGTGGGACTTCACCACAAATCAAATCGGCTGGCACCTTGATCTTGGGCTTCCCAGCCTCCAGAACTGTGATAAATAATTTTCTGTTGTTTATAAGCTGCCCAGTCTATGGTATTCTGTTATAGCAGCCCCAACAGACTAAGACAATCAGCTTCACCACTTGTTACTATTTTATACTTGGTCTCTAGACCGCTTTTCTATTACATGCCTGTGGGAATTTGAATTTGGAACGTCTGCTCAAAAACAAGTCTCCTATGCCAATTCTTCTACAGCAATATAGAAAGAGAGTCTTGCAATTTAATGATTATGGAATTCAAGTTATGGTTCTATGAGTTGGAATGTGTTTTGAGGACAAGACTTATTAATGTGAGAGTAACTTCCCTACACTCTAAGGAGAGCTGTCTGCCATCTTGAATATGGATCTTTTCTGCTACAGAAGAGAATGGGGAGAGAGAGGGAATGGAGAGGCTAGGTTGGTCTACACAGGAAAGAAGAGTTGGGAAAGAGATGACCAAGGAAAGACAAGGAAAGTCATACAGTTAAGGGTTGACTTCAGAGTAGGTTGCAGGATAAGATGTTAGGAGAAGAAAGTGAATTTTAAAAAGCACTGTTGTGAGATAAGAATTGGATTCCTTTTTTGAAGGGGCGGGGGGTGGGAGGTTGGGGGAGCCAGGTGGTGGGTATTATGGAGGGCACGCATTGCATGGAGCACTGGGTGTGGTGTAAAACTATGAGTTCTGTTATGCTGAAAAGAAATTAAAAAAAAAAAAAAAGAATTGGATTCCTTTTGACAAAATAAAAGATGTGCATACATTTGTAAATCCCAATGGAGACTGCACCACTGGGGACCCCAGCTTGTAATAGGGATACATAGAGTGAGCCTAGAACGCTTTCCCCATACCCAAGAATGGATCCATTGCTGGCCTACCTCTTCCATAAATAAACTCTCATGTTCTTCCTCCTCCTCTCCCTGCTTCTCTTCCTCTTCGTGCTCCTCCTCTTTCCTTTTCTTCTCCCTCTTCACCTTCTCCTCTCTCTCCTCCACCTTTTCCTTGTCTTCCCCCTCCTCATCCTCTATCTCTTCTTCTTGAACCATCATATCTTCCTGATTCAGAGATGGTTTTAAGGAGCTGCCTCGTTCAACTTGTATTTTTTCTAATTCTTGAACTGACTCCTCACTGGACTCATCCATCTTGTCACTCTGTGTAAACGGTTCCTGCTGGCTCACTGCCATCTCCTCAGTTAAGGAAGACTCAATTTCTTGATCATCTTCTTCCATCTCTTCTGCTGGACTGGAGGGACTTGTCCTGCTACTTTCACCTTCCTCACTTCTGCTCATTTCCACTTGAGCCCTCTGTTTGCTTCTCCAGTTTCTCATACTCTCCTGGAAGTGCTTTTCATGTGCTTCTGTTGATGACCGACCCCAAAGCACAAGGAAAAACAGGTTACCAAGGTAGCCTGGATTGGGCCCACCCAGCCCACAAATGTACAAGAGTAAAGTCAGAGAGGATCAGACTTGAATTAGAATAGTGTTACCTGGTTCCCTGAATTTGAAAATGACTTCCCCATCCAAAGTCTACAAAAGAAAAACCACAGGGCACTGAGTGAGCAGCATTGCCTTTCTCCAGAGTGCCACTTCTAAGGGCATCTCTTCTCATTTAAGTAGAAGCACCCACCCCTTCCCTTCAGCATCTGATGTGGCCTTGACTACTTATTTTCCTGCGGTAATCAGAGTGTTCCCAAACTGGGGAATCAGTTTTCCTTAATCCCAAGCAGGCTTGCAAATCTTTCTATCCCACAATAGGCATTATCAGTAAATGAACTCTCATTCTGACATTTTTGAAGTGATCTGGGGCAAAGAGCAAGAAAATATAAATCGAGGGATGCAGACCAAGGGGCAGGGGTCTGCAGCTCCCAGTTCTGGATGTGAACATACAGAATGAACATGATTTACATGACCTGGGAGTCCCTTCATTAACCCTACAAATTCCGTTTCACGGACTCTACATGAGGTCGTGAATACACTGCACCATGGATAACACTGTGGACCGTAGAATTCACAGGTCCAGATTGGAATCCCAGCTCCTTTCAAACTGAGTGACCTTGGCCAAGCTCTTTAAGCCCAAGGGAGCTCAAGGTCTTCCCTTGTGCCGTGGAGATCATAATAGATACTCAACTTGAACCGAGGCAAGCAGACCGATCTCAAAGCGCAGATGGTGAGCTCCCCCTCAACCTAGGTGCCAGAGGAAGCATTTACTAATGACTGAAACAGAGATCCTTCCTCTCTGCAGGGATTCTCTGAGGAGCTGGGGACCCTGCGCACACAAGAAAGCCTCAGCCAGGTTTAGTGATAACTGCAAGTAGTGTCCAGTCTGGCCATGCAGGACAATGGCTGGCTGGGTGGGAAGGAGACCAACTCTAGGAGGGTCAAACCAGGATGTTCCAGCTAGTCATGCATTCACCCAGGGAACATTCACTGTGTCCAAATCATGTGCAAGACACCGTGCGAAGGGCAAGTGAAGCTGCATCAAAATTAGTGAGATGTAACCTGCCCTTCAGGAAACACCTACTCTGGGATGTTCTGTGCTCCTGTCTTTGCCAGCCATCAACATACAAGCACGCACGGTGAGAGGAGCAGGGACAGGGGCCGAGGAACGTGAGTGGGTGGGACATTTGTCCCTGGTAGTGGAAGACTGGCTGGCTCTGGGATGTGGGGAGACAGAGGGCTGCCCACAGAGAAGGCTGAGGAAGGCTGGTGAGGTGGGGGGTGGGCAGGGGTGGGGGGTGGACTCCTGAGGGGAGAGAGGGCAGGTCCTAGTGGTATTATGGGACCCTACGTGGCAGTGGTGGGGAAGATGAATGAAACTCAGAGTCCTAGAAAATCATCTTTTCTTCATAACCATACAAGCCTGAGGCCTGCATTCGGAGCCCTTTGGTCTCTTTTAGAAACGCCTTCAGCTTCTTACCGCTTGCTGTCCTGACTGAGTAGGGGTTCGTGAAGGTGTGGAAGTGAAGGCAGATCAGAGCTAGAAGATACCCCTTCCCCTTTGCTTCTCCGGGAGTGGCTGGGTGTTTGCACCGCTCTC
Source organism: Mellivora capensis (assembly GCA_004024625.1). Taxonomy (NCBI): domain Eukaryota; kingdom Metazoa; phylum Chordata; class Mammalia; order Carnivora; family Mustelidae; genus Mellivora; species Mellivora capensis. Next base: position 78,970 of record PISX010000980.1, read on the forward strand.
CATACCTGCTGAAAGATCTCCCGAATGTAGAAGTGTCGGCTGAGGGCGGAGCTGTAGGAGTTCAGTTCTTCCAGGATGATCACTGGGTACTCCGTCGCTTCCTTTGTCAGGAGCTTGTGGAAACACTCATACCTGGGAGGGGGGTGGAGCAGGGGATCTAAGGGGGGGGGCTCCACTGAGTTGGGGGGGGACCTCAACCCAGAGCCACACCCCAGGTCGCTGGGAAATGGGCTGGGGGCCACACAGAGCCAATGCCCGAGTTTCCTTTCACTTGGGCAATCCTTGGTTTGTTTTGCTATTTTTCTGATCCTACAAGGAATACACACTCTTTGTAGAACATTTGGAAAATACACCCGGGAGAGTCCTCTGTTTGTTATAACACGCGTTCCCGTTCCCGTTTCCTGTCCATGGTCGGTCCTTGAACTTTACTTACTTGATCCCATCAAACCCTCTAATGTTCCAGGGGTCAGGCTTTATCTGTCTCCCGGGTAAGGAGACAAGGCTGGAGGGGTGGGGGGTGGGGAGGAGGTGACTTATCTGCCTCGAGATACACTTCTGAAGCTAAGTACTCAAGCTAAGTTCTGCAATCATCTGGCAGTGCAGTGTCATTTCTATGAATGGTGCCTACGGGACCAGTGATATAAAGGCACAAAGATACAAGACAGTTCACAGAGTACTGTTTTTAATATTGAGAAACTGGGACCAATCTTAAAGAGCTAATCAACTTGGGGATGGTTAGACCATTATGACGCACCCATATTGATGAATTCTGGTCATTAGAAAACAGACATCTATCTGCAGTTAGAGATCTACTTGCATTGCATGAGTCGACCTTTATTGAAAAAACACTGTATATGTGTTTATATCCACATAAATAAATGTACATGCCCATGAAAAAGACGAGGTGGGCAGGGATGAGGGGAAAATTTCTACATGTTTGTATTGGTTAACTTTTTTGTCTTTAAGAAAGAGCACCTATGTTTTAAAATCTGAAAAGGTAGTGTGAGGGCCCAAGCTCTTGACCTTTAAACTACATGGCCTTGAAATCTTCTTCCATAAACTTTTCAGAGGAAAGTTCTTCCTGGAAGCTTCTGTGTTAGAAGGACCAGTAGGACATTCTCCAAAGCTAGAGGCAGCATTTTAATCTTGAGCTTGCTGAGCACACCCTGGACTCCTAAGCAGGCAGCCTCTGATCTTGAATATGAATTTCAGGCCATTCCCTTCTGTCTTTTGAGATCTGGTCTGCCTACCTGGATTTCATATTCTTTAGGAAATCTTTGGCCTTTTCCAGGTGAATCTTCAGTGTTTCCTCGTCGCTTTGCTGCCTCAGTTGGTCCAAGAGCTTATCCAGGCGGGCCTCCAGGGCCTGGCAGCCACCCCCCAAAATACAAGGAAGCAGATGTGAGTTACCAAAACTCAAAACTCACTGAGTGCCTGTGAGTGACATGCAGAGACCCTACCACCAGAACCAAGGGGCAGGTGCCTCAGGGCAAACACAGGGCTTTTCCTTAGAAAAGGGGGAACCAAATGTGCTACCACACTTACCCTCAATGCTCTGGGCTCTTCTGTTGATAATGTTGTTCTCTGTCTACTTAACATCCCTGGAGACCCAGCTCAGATGGGACTCCTCAGGGACACGTCCCTATACCCATGCCACCTCGGGAGGCTACACCCCACACCCTCCCATGGTGCCTGCCCCTTGCTCTCCTTGAACCAATTGTATTTAAAATCAGATGCTGGGTGTGTCCCTCCACTCCCTAGACTGTGTGAAGGCAGGTGGGGTGGGGGCCCAGCTCATCTCCTGTGGGCACGGGGTGACTACCATAGGTAGAAGCTCCGCACCCCACCCCAGTCTGTCTCTCATGATCACTCTCTTACAGACACATTTGGGTCCAGGGACCCATCACTAGTCCAGACCTAACAGGTGGATTTCTTCTATTCCCATCTAGCCCATGACCAAAGTGAGCCTTGATTTCTCCATCTGTGTAAGTCTTATAGCTTGAGGTTTTACATTTGAATCTATGATAAGTTTGGGGTTAACTTTCATTTACTCTACGATAAATATGGTGGGTTGTTTTATTTTTTGTTTTGTTTTGGGTTTGTTTGTTTTTTTTTTTTTGTAATATGAATGCCAGCTGAGGTTACAGGCTGCCCAGCAGAGCCATCCAGCAGTTGACTGTCTGGGTGCGGGTGTGGCCCTCCCTTCCATCCCCGCAGGGGCTCCTGGGGGTGAGAAACCACACCTTCTCGTCCAGGTTGCGCTTCTGCCGCAGCTGCTCCATCCTCTTCTCCAGCTCCAGATCCAGCACCGACAGCGCGCTCTGATGTGCCTCCCACAGCTGCACAGCCTCCTGGAAGTAGCTGAAGAGATCTGAACTCTGCCATTCTGTCTGCTTTGCCAGGTCCTCGAAGGATATCTACAGTGGCAGAACCCAGAGAAGGGGACTTGAAGGCCGATGGGCCCGGGATGAGAAGAAGGCCACCCCCCTCACAGGGCTCCCTCGCCAGCGAGTGGAGGCCCCACCTCTCCAACGACCGGCCCGGCCATCACTGCCTGGGCACCATCCCTTGGGGTCATCTTTCTGGGTCACACACTGGTTCATGGCTCTCTCTCCTCTGGAACAGCTTCTGGTCTGCCCAAAGCCATGCCCTCAGTCTGGCTGAAGTCCCATCTCCAGACCTGTCCCATATCCACCGAAGTCACGAGTGGGAAGAAGGGGAGGTTTGGGGCCCGGAAGAAACCAGGAGCCATCCCAGACACCAGCCTGGGTATCAGGCGGGCCACGCCCATCTCAGCCCGGGCAGGTTTCCTTCTTTGGAGTTCCCTGATTCTTAACATCTGAGCCAACCATCATTCTCCGCTGTTAAATCCTCACCTCTCCCCGTTTCGTGGTTGTATTTTATGCTCTCATTGGGGTCAGGGGCAGCAACTTGGTCTAAGAACTAAATTTGGCCCTCTGCCTTTTTTGTATGTGGCCCTGAGAGCTAAGCAAATTTTACATTTTACAATGGCTGAACAAAAATTCAAAGATACCGAATGATGTAGAAATTATATGAAATTCAAATTTCAGTGTTCACAAATAAAATTGTCTTTTGTGTGACAAGAATGGAGTGAGAAGTTGTTACAGAGACTTGATGGGCCCCAGGGAACTGAAATATTTACTATCCAGTGCTTAGCAGAAAATGTTTCCCCGCCCAGGTCCTGATCCTAAGCATCTTCGGGCAGGGGCTTGCTGCTCCTTGTGGCCCTTGGGCACGCAGACTCGACAAGGGCTCGCTACCCCAGCCCTGGGCAGCATGGCTATCACTGGGCAGCGGGGTGCGGGGCGGTGTCACGGGGGAATCCCAGAGCACCCCTTGCAGAGAACACCCTCTGGGGGTGACAAGGACCGGGGAAATGGACTCACTGGTGACAAGAAAGTTGGGGGTCCCCAGACTCTGGTCTTCTCATAGCGGGGCACTGCAGGTAACCGCTTCCCCCACCCACCCACCCCACTCCCCAGCTGCATGGGTCCCCAGCTACGCACATCCAAGAGCTCCAGCTCCTCCTCCACCTTGCTCTGCAGCTCGCCCACCATCTGGAAGAAGTATGGGCTCACCAGGCTCTCTGCCTCCTCCTCGGTGAAGGCTTTGCAGTCCAGCAGCTGCTTCTGGAGGGGAACCAGGGCACAGCCTGGCTTAAGATGGGGGAGGGCTTCACCTCGGGGCCTGGCCTGCCCCCTGAGGTCTGCCTCTCACCCAGCCTCAGGGGAAACCCTCACAGCGGTAGAGATGGTCCGTCTTTATGGTCCACCCACCGAGTCCAGGCGCTGTGCACTATCCCCGTCATCTCACTTAGCCCCACTTGACAGATGAGGAAACCAAGGCTCAGAGAAGAGGAGGAACTTGCTGGAGGCCACACATCTGGCAAGTGGGGGGCTGGGACCTGAACTCAGAACTGTCATCCTGCAGACCCCAGAGACATACTCAGCCATGCTTACGGCCTCAGTGCGGCTGCAAGTCAGACGGGCTCCTACTTCCCGTAACTGAATTCCTATTATGCCAGCTGGGAAGCAGGCTTCTTCATATTAATAAAGCCTTGGTTTATGTACAAAATCTAATGTAAACCAATTTCCCCAAATAAAAATTGTCTATAGTTGTATGCTTCCAATGCTGCTGAACAGGAATACCAAGGGCCCTTCCTGTCAGGCCCAAGATGCTCTTGGGGTGTGTGCTGACTTCCACTTAGCCCCTGCTGCGCCTGACAAAGAGAAGTAGGATGGGCACAAGGGTCAGCACTGAGGGCCCCTGAGCTCCTCGGGAGGTCCCAGGCAGCAGCAGGGATGAAGGGAGGAAACTCTCAGGGGCATGGTGCCGGGAAGGCTCTCCTAGGGCAAAGGTTTCCACTCTTCTCTCCCTCCAGGCGTTACTTCTGAGGCTTGACACCCCGAAAAACCTGACTGAGAGGCACACGGCTGGCCCTGAGGCCACAGAGCACTGGACCCTGCCTGATACCGTGAAGCACTCTGCTTCCCGTGAATTCTGCTCACCCCAGAGCCTCCTCGGGGGCCGAACAAAAGCTGTACAGACTCACTAGGAGACGAGGTGCAGGAACTGGTCGGAGCCAGGAGGGGGCATTCTGCCCAAATTATCTTCCAGTACCCCAAAAAAGCAGGCACTGTCATGGACATAGTTTGTGAGGGACCCACGGTCTCACCCTCTGACAGGGGCCAGCAGGGTGGACAGAAGGGCTGGGTGTGACAGCAGTGACTGCACTCACTTACAGAAGCGAAGCTCTGTAAATAACCCCCTGGTTCGACCTGCCCTGGATCAATGTCAAGTGCTGTGAGGGGTTCAGATGGTCAAGGCTGAAGGCTGACATGGTCAGAGTGTATCAGTGCCCCCAGGGGGTTGGGAAGTTTTCCTGGAGGAGGTCAGGCTGGGCTCCACCCTGAGTGACAGGTGGGAAAAGCTGGGGAGGAGGGGTCCGGGCAGAGGGAGTGGAGGGGAATCCAGGCTGGAGGAGGGCAGGGGCGGGGTGGGAGGGGCCCCCACCTTGCACGTCTGCACCTGGGCCAGGCACTCCTGCCACGTCTTCTCGTACTGCTGGCGGATCCGCATCATGCAGTCTATGTGGTAGGTGTCTCCGTGGGCAGAAAGAAAACATGTCAGCTGTTCTTCCAGGAGGAAGAGGGGACAATTAGAAAGAGTTTACCCTCTGCAAGGGAGGCAACTTCTCCCCCTAGCGAAGATAATTGAGGTGAGACCCATGGTCTCGATTCTGAGCAGGGGCTGGGATCCCCTTCCTCACAAAGTCTGCAACACCCCAAAAGAAGGGCCTGGAATGAGGAGTTGCCTTTATCTGTTCCGAATCTATTCTGACCCTGATTCTTGACTCCATTTAAAGGCTAATGAAATTCTTTTCAGAAGGTTGCACCAACTCATAAAACAATGCCAAGGGCGCAAATTAACGAGAGTTTACCGATCACATCTGTGGTTAATTCCCTAAGAAGTGAAAGGTTTGGCGGAACACTCAGAAGGTGACTGATTTTTCTCTCCTCCCGGTCTACTGTTTCCCACTTTCTAATAAACTCATTGTGTGACTCTTGGTGTCTAAGACAAGCAGTTGAGGTTTAATGTTCCTGGAGGTTCTAGAAACTGAAAGCACAAAGATTCTGCAGCGGGTTTTGTTTGTTTTGTCTTTGTTTTGGATGAAGGCTGAGGAGGAGGACAGGGTGGATGGAAGCTGGGTAGATGGAAGACACAGGAGGGAGGAGGACAGGTATGTAGTGGGAACCGACAAAGAGAAGCTCTAAAGCTGGTTTCTCCAGCCCCAGGGCATCTCCTTTGGCGAGCACATCCCCACCCATCCCCTGAAGTCACAGTGATCTGTGCTTTCACTCCTGTACCCCTCTGACCTCTTCCCACTCTGACCTCAATCACTCCCAGCTCAGAACTTTGCCCTAGGTTCCTGCTCCAACCACAGAAAGCCCAGCCTCCCCCACGTGGCGACATGGCTGGCATGGTCTGGGCCCCGGGCAGCTTCTAGCCTCTCCTGCGATGTTCTCCTTCCCCCAAAGGCCTCAGCTCTGTCTTGCCCCTGAGCCTTCTCACATGCTATTCTTCCTGCCACAAAAGCTCCTCTCAGCCCTGGGTTTGGCTAACTCTCGCCTTGCTCTTCTTGACTGGAAGAACACTTCCCCCGCAAGGTCTCCTATGACCCTTAACCGAGCTGTGTGCCCAGAAACATGCTGGTCACCTGCCTGCTCTCTGCTGTAACACCCTGCATGGCCTGACCCCCACCCTGGATGGGAAACACTCAAGGAGCCACCCTGCTGTGTACTGGGGCCCAGGCCCACTCCCGTCCCTAGCAGGTGCCTGCTAAATGGCAGTCATTGCTATTATTGAGGGTCTTGGGGCTCTTACCTTTTCAATTCTAAACCTGAGAGCCCTGGGAGCAACGGTGGGTACTCTTAACCGAAGTACCCAGGTCAAGTTCAAGCATGACTTCATTAGCTGTGTGACCATGGGCAGGATTACCTCACCTCTCTATGCCTGAGTCCTTCTCTATCACAGGGGGACAATGACACTACCCACCTTAAAAGGTTGCTGTAAGCCTCAAAGGAGATGGAAATATCCTATGTCTTCTAGAGCAAGGCTTGGCAAACATTTTCTATGAAGAGCTAGATAGTAGATACTGCCAGCTTTTGCCAGCCATAGAATCTCTGTTGCAGCTACTCTTTTTTTTTTTTTTTTTTAAGAACTTACTTATTTGTGAGAGAGAACTAGAGCGCAGCAGGGAAGGGGCAGATCCCAGGACTCTGGGATCATGACCCGAGCCGAAAGTAGACACTTAACCATCTGAGCCTCCCAGGTGCCCTGCAACCACTCATTTCTGCTGCTATAGAGCAGAGTCAGCCAGAGACAATATGGAAACAAATGGGCAGGGCTGTGTTCCAACGAAATTTCTTGCAAACAAGCAGGGGCCCGTGGGTGGGAGTTTGAGGACCCTTGATATAGAGCATTTCTAAACATTACCATTTATTATTGAGCCTCTCTTGTAAGCCAGGCATTGAACTATGGATGACTGGACTGTAGGATGTGATTCCCACAACAAGCCCACAAGGTAGGTATCTTTATTGTTCCTCTTGAGATCCCTATTTTACAGAGGAGAAGTTCGAGGCCAAGAGAGGCTGCACCTTCCCCAAGGTCACACAGCTGGAACAACACAGATCTGGGGAGTCAAACCCAAGTCTCTCTGACTACAAGACCACATGCTTGGTATCTCCTATGCCCAGGACCTGGCCCCCACGCTGTCCTCACAGGAGGTCATCAGAGCCATCCCTCTGGCTTCCTGCTGGTTAAGGGATCAGAGTGTGTGGCTGGCGTGGCTGCCAATGGGGAAGAGACCAGGAAGCTGTGGGAGGGAGGAAAGGGACTCTACCATGCAAGGTTTGGGAGATTTTATGTGAACCCTCAGAGCTCATGCTTGCATCTGCATTCCCTCCCTCCTCTAGGGGGATGTGCCCCACTCCTGAGTTTATGACAGGCTCTCACATAAATGACTGGCTACTTCTTGAACAGGTTCTGAAGAGACCCAGGTGGCATCCCACAGACCTCACTCACCAAGGTGCTTATTGAGGGAGTTGAGAGAAGAATGCCATTCAGTCAGCTGAGCTTTGCTGTAATTGGGGGGTAGAAGGTCACTGGGGAAGGAACATAGGACAAGTAAGCCATGCTTGTATAGAATGTGCACTTACCAGAACTGGTAGCATCTTCAGGCACGTGGCCCCAGTATTATGTGGTATCAACATAAACATCAAAGAAATAGTTGACTTGTTGGGGACTTCCTGGTTCCAAAAATATAACTCATAAGAGGTCTATTAATATTACCACGTCTGCTACTTGGAAAATAAAACCAAGAACATTCGGGTGGCTCGGTTGGTTAAGTCCCCAACTCCTTATTTCGCCTCAGGTCATGATCTCGGGGTCATGAGATGGAGCTAGTGTGGAGTCTGCGAATATTCTCTCTCTCCCTCTCCCCATCTCACGCACATGTGCACTCTCGCTCTCCCCCCAAAAAAAAGAAGAGGAAGAAGAAGAAGAAAGAAAATTGATTTTCCTTAATGGAAAAAAAACAAATGGTTAACATCACTGGACAAAGGAAGCCTACTTGCCTTCTTTTAGGAACCAAATTTGAGATAACAATATAAATCCATACAAAGTTTATGCATTAAGACATGCTTAGTACTCAAAGATCATAAACAAACTTCTTATCCAACAACTGGATTCTGTCTAAATAAAGCACAGTGCATTCTCTTCTGAAGTCACCGAAGACCATGTGGCAGATTGAAAAACTGGTCAACATCCTTAGCGGCTCCCCTCAGTCTATTTCTCCACCCCTGGGGTCGGCCAGGTCATGTGATTGGCTTTAGCCAAGGAGGCATTAGCAAATGAGACTGCCAGGTGGAAAAGCTTGTGTTCTCCCCTTTCCCTCTCCTATTTCGGGTAGCTTTGCCTCTGCTACCAGAGAAGCCTCAGCTGTCTCAGTCCGGGCTCCAGACACGGGAGTGAGGCCATTCTAGACCATCTAGCCTCAGCCCGGCCAGCCCAGACCAGGGAAACATCCTGTGGGAAACAACCCACAGAATGCTGAGAAACAGCCTGTTGTTTTAAGCCACTAAATTTTGGGTGGTGTTTAACAGTATGGAAAGATGCATACAACGAGGACCATATAACGTATTGCCCAAACCAGGACATTTTTGACAATGAAGAGGGGGAGTTTATTAATGATTATACCAGGACAAGATGTGTAACCCAGGATGCCCTTGGGCACGCTACTTACGGTGGGACGGTAAAGAGCAAAAGATAACTCCGAGACTGTGCACAGCATAATCTCAAGTCTAAACATAATACTAAGAGCAGTACTGTGTCCTGGGTTGGATCCTGGGACAGAAAAAGGACAACGGCAGAAAAACTGGTGAAATCTGAAAACATCTGGTGTCTAGTTAAAGGGAATGCGTGAGTTAATTTCTTAGTTTTGTATTTAAGATAACAGTAATAGGAGAAACTGGGTAAGGGGTCTACAGGAATTCTATGCACTATCTTTTTAAGTCTTCTGTAAGTCTCACATCACTCCAAAATAAAAATTGAATTAAAAAGTATTTTTAAACTATATGCACATATGCTTATCAGATCCAAGAAAAGCCACGGAAATACTCCTAGGACTTTGGAAAACTCTCTCTTGGGAGCCCTGGGAATCTTATCAAGACCCCCCCAGCCCTGTGACATCAGTGCCCACAAGCCTGCAGAGGGCCTCTGCATGAGCAGAAAAATAAGGTCCAGGCCTCTGGGGTTTCAGGAGTAAGGCCTGGAGCTATTGGAGGATGGGGTATGGAATCTCATATGAAGTAGCTCCTTGAGACAGCTCCTTGGGCTTGATGAGAAGGCACCCTACCTTCCCAGCAGGGGCCAGAAGCACCAGGAAATGCATTTTCCTGCCTGTCTTTGGCCCTATCTCTCCCTTCACTCAGGCAGGTAGCCAGCCTATGTGTTCACAGCCTATGTGCGGGATATGGCAGGATAGAAAAGACAGCAGCCTAGAAATCTTTCTGGATCTTGTCTCAAAATCCAAGTTTTCAGGGAAGCCTAGAGCACTGGGGAGGGGAAACCTTGGCGGGAGTGGGCTGAGAGTCCAGGCGAGGGGAGCTGGGCTGGCAGCTGAGACCTGAGGACCTGGGGCTTTCTCCTCACCCAACAGAAGGGTGCTGGGGACAGGGGCAGACAGAAAGGAGGGCTGCCTGGCAGGGGCAGCCTGGGTCCTCCTTCCTGGTGGAAGGCTGGGGGGCAGCTGTAAGACCCAGGTACCAGGAGAAAAACAGCTCCCTGGGTGTGAGGCCACAGGAGCGCAGAGTAGCCTCAAGATTCCTGCAGCCAGCTGTCTAGAGGTGAGGGCAGCTGCCCCAGGCCAACTGGGTAGATCAAATACAGAGGAACAGACCCCTTCAACGTGGCTTCCGTGGGGAATCATGGCCTCACCTCAACGGCTACAACCCCAAGAAAGACCTGAGTTTGGCCCAGTTTCAAAAACAGGGACTCAGGGGCACCTGGGTGGCTTGGTGGATTAAAGTCTCTGCCTTCGGCTCAGGTCATGGTCTCAGGGTCCTGGGATCAAGCCCCGCATCGGGCTCTCTGCTCGGCAGGGAGCCGGCTTCCCCCTCTCTCTCTCTGCCTGCCTCTCTGCCTGCTTGTGATCTCTGTCCGTCAAATAATTAATTAATTAATTAATTAAAAAACAACAACAATAGGGACTCAGTCAGAAAAAGTGGAGTTACAGAAAACAAGAAAAGCGCTTTATCTTGTGCGGAGATTTTTATCCACCTTGTTAATTTTGCACCAGCATGGAAAAGTGCCGGCCTGGGGAGACTGTGTGGGGTTCTAATTGTCACTGACACCCGAGGAGAACTTCGGCTCTGTGCTGGGGAGATAAGCAGGGCTCCCACGCAGGGGTGGGAGGGACCGAGGCACACAGGAAGCGGAGCAGCATCTCCCAGCACGTGAAGTGTCTCCACTGTCAGGACCATACAGGCTCCGTCCTGCTGCTGAGAGGGGATGCTACAGGGTCCCCGGGCAGTGGGCTTCCAGTGTCTAGCACATTCACTGTGTGCCTCACCAAACAACTTATTATGGGGTCAGAGCTGGGTAAGCCCAGGGCTGAGGGGCGCGGCCCCGGCCTCTGACAGGTTCCCTGTCTGGTGGCAGCAGCCTCTTCACGGACCTCAGGCTCCAGCCTCGGACGCTCCCACTCACCCTCCAAACTGCAAGGCTGATGGAGCCATCTGCTTCCCACCAGCTCTCAGGAGAAAGTCCAGCCCCTGAACCTGCCCCCTCCCCGCCCCTCCACTCAGCCTGCCCCCCCCCCCCCCCCCCCCCCCCCCCCCCCCCCCCCCCCCCCCCCCCACTGCCTCCTTCCGAGTTTTTTGGCACAGTCACACTAAACTTGTCTCCCCAGCAAATACATCCTGTTCTTTGTTGCCATTGAGGCTGGAATGCCCCCAGAATGCGGGCCCAGGTGGCCAGCACAGGACTAGGGAAGAAAGAAATGGCCTGGCTTGGGGGATGCTCCAGGAGAATGGTCAATGCAGAGGACTGTGCCTGCCTCCCTCACAGCACCCCTCGCTGGACCACACCCCCTCCCACCGCCCCGCAGCGTACCAGATGGTGCAGAGATGCTCCAGCCGCTCTTGCTGCAGGGCTTTCTGGTCCTTCAGCATGCTCTCCATCTCCTTCTTCACATCTGGAGGAGCCTGGATCCTCTCACTGGCCATGAACTCACTGGGGATCCAGATGCGTTGGCACCACGGAGAGGAGAGGAGGGGCAGGGCAGAAGGGAGAGAGGGGATGAGACCCGTGGTGAGAACATTCTGAATCTAAGTACCCTTACACCCTCCAGCTGCTTCCTTCCCCACTGAGGGCCTCTGGGACAATGATGAAAGGAGGGAGGGTGGAAGGCGAGAGAGAAGAACTAGAGGGCCACCAGGGAGGTTCTGGCACTAAGAGCATGTGACCAGCAGGCACAGATTTAGGTGTGGGTTCTGACTGCTGCCTGCCAGCTCTGTGACCTTGGGCAAGTCTCTTCCCCCCTCTGAATCTGTTTCCTTTTCTGTAATAGACCTTATGAAGAGTACCTTCCTTGCCTGACACTTATAAGCACCCAGTAAGATAATGCAAGCAAAGCCCCTCAGACCATGCCTGGCTCAGGGGAAATGCCCCATAAATGTTAGCTCCTGTCATCACTGTTGATGATTATTGACATCTGTAACAATCTCCAGGCCTAGACCCAGACCACTCACTTTCCATATAGCATCTTGATCGTTACTGAAACCCTAACACTGGCCCATCATCGTGCCTGCTTTGCATAAGGAGACAAAGGCTCTGAGACGTTCAAGTGCTTGATCAAGGTCACGGGGAAAGTACAGATGGATCCAGGTCTCAGTACTCCTCCCTGGTGTCAGACTCTGGTGTTCTCCAACGGGAAATTCAGGTGTACAGGTGGGCCTCACAGCTGCACATGCACCGTGCAGACAGACACGCAGATATTCTTTGGCATCCTCAGACGTCTTGGCCCAACAAGCCAAAAAAAGCCTTGCTTGTTGGCCAGAAGCCTCAGGATCCTTGTGTCCGGACTAACAAAAGGGCCACCTGGCAGCAGAAACATGGAGATGGGCCCTCTCCCTCCCTCCCTGAGGTGAAACTTGATACCAGAGGGCAGGAAGTACCAAAGCCTGAGGGACCCTCATTCTCCCCAGCCCAGTAAAACAGGGTTATGTGTAGCAGTAGTGTGGAAATTGGGCAGATAATCAGACGGATGTTTTCAAACAATTTGTACCGGGCTCAGAAAATGCTTATGTAATCATGTTTATGGAGGAAATTAAGATACATAAGTGACATATCCAGTGTGGGTCTAAAAAAGCTTGGAGGAAATATACCAAAATATCAGCTGTGCTTCCCCCCGTGCTGAGAGATTAGTGGTGATTTTTAATTTCTTCTTTCTGCTTTGATCTACTGAGACTGGAAAAGAAAAGAAGCACCTATTTTCCACCCCAGAAGAACAGCAGGCCTCTGGAGTCCCGACAGAAAAGGGAGGGCGAGGGCCACAGGCCTACTGTGCTGGCCTCCCAGGGGGGCTATGGAGGGGCTGCGGGCATGGCGGGCAGCCACGGACCTGAAACTCTGCACCAGGGCCTGCTTCTTGAGATCCTTCCAGGCGTCCACCAGGTTCTGCCAGTGGCGGTGGCTGTGGAGCTCCTGCTGCAGCGTGGCCTCCGTGAGGTTGATGAACAGCTGGGCGATGGCCCTCCGGTTGCCCAGTAGGGCTTGGTTTATAACCTGTGATACAGACAGGCAGGCTTTGCACGAGGCGGGGGCTCTCCAGGCTCAGAACAAGGCTCAGTTGGAGAGGGATGATGGGAAGAGGGGCCAGGTGAGCGGCAGGCAGAGGGCCTGGGTCCCAGCAAGGCCAAGGAGGACAGTGACAGCATCTGAGGGGCACTGAGAAGTCAGTGGGCACTCAACAAAGTTGCCTGGGGCCGAGTGGCCATGGACAGGGACAGGGGACTTTCCTGAAGGCTTACCTATGAACCCTGACTTAACTATGCATCCTCAACCCAGCCCCAAGACCATATCAGATTGTTGAAGAAGCTGATTTTAGGTCACCGGAGATAAGCACTCTCATGGGCTCTTAGTGTCTAATTGTTTTGTTTTGTTTTTAATAAATTCCAAAAGCAGAGTGCTCATGCCAACAGGGATCAGTCACATATGGTTATGATGAGAATGAAGACCCAATTACCAAGTGAGGCCAGATCTAGAACATTCATCCTCAGTCCTCCCAGTGAACCTTCCCTGGGCATCCTTGGCAAGGCAGTGGGGACAATTCTTCATTGTGTGGCACTGTTCTGCCACTTAGTAGCCTGACTCCTTTATGAGAGCAGTCTCCTCCATGCCCCCGAGGGGTGCAACAGCCAAGTGTCTCCACAGCTGCCCAAAGCCCCCATGGCAGCGCCTTGCTGGGGCAAGGGTGGGAACCTGCCGAACTCAACAGGTAGAAATTCTAGTAATAATTTTCACCAGAACCTGAGGTTTGTTGCCAGCTCCTAGCTGGGGAGCACTGGCAAGTTTTTCCTCAACCTCCAATTCTGCAGCCATAATCTGAAAATAAGGCTATTGGGAAGTCAAACAATGAAACATCCCCGGGACGCTGCTAACTCTGACTCCCCCCCAACCCCACAACAGATCAAATGGATAAAAGTTAGGGACTCCTGCTTATTCCAAATGACCGGGGCCACTGCTGAGCCATCTTTTACCCCACCTCCCCCCAACAAGCATTGGTATTTAAGGATCGTCACCCCCATTTTATGGACAGGGAGTTCCAGGTGCTGGAGCAGAGTGATGTCGGGAGCTTGCATGTCTGGGCGGCGCAGAGGGAGGTCTGTGCCTGCTCCCTGTCTGTGGATCGTCCGGGACTCCCACACACTGCTGGGAGGCCCCGCTTTCTGCACAGGGCCTAGAAGCCCGTGTGGGCAAAACGTGCCCCTGAGTAGCCAGAGGAAGCAACAACATGCATGATGGACACAGAGTGTGCAATGCTAAGTGAAATAAGTCAGACAGAGAAAGACAAATAGAGGATTTGACTCGTGTCAAACTGAAGAAACAAAACAAACAAACAAATAAAAGGCCAAAAAGCCCAGACTCCATATAGAGAACTGGTGGTCACCGGAGCGGAGGTGGGAGGGGAGGATGGGTGAAACAGGTGGAGGGTATCAAGAGCACACTTGTCGTGAGCACTGAGTAATGTGCGGGCGTGTGGGTCGCTGTACCATACACCTGAGACTCACAGAGCACTGCGTGTTACTTATACTGGAAGAAAATACATACGTACATACACAAGTGCCCTTTCACGTGGCGAAGGAGTCAGGCTTAACTCTGACTTTGGAGGCATTATGAACAACCTTGAATTTCTTGTTTTCTACACCCAAAGAAAGCAGCTGGACAAGGGTGGGATGCGGACAGAGCTAGGAGGCCGCCATGGTTTCACAACAGACACTGAGAGCCAGCAGGAAGGCAGACAAGAACCACCAGAAAAACAGAGCAGGCTGGGGTCACTTAGGAGGGGCACAAACCACCCAGAGAGCAGGACAGCCCATCATCTAGCACCTATGACACTGCACAAGGGAAGCTAAGACCAGGCCCAGACCTACTGGGAAAACCATCAGTGATCAAACCAGTGACCCTGTGCTAGGTCACTGGGATTAAGACAGCAGGGATGGGTGCCATGTACTTTAGAAAGATTTCTATTGAAAATACTTAACCAAAACCCTGGTTCTGAACCCAAGTGACCAACCCGAGTTGCCTGGAAATGTGACCTACGAGAAAACCACTGTTCCTGAGACACCGGGCTTGGGGCATCCTCAGGTCCCGCTCCACCTCTGGGCCGACCCCCTGCACGTGCAGACCACTCACCATGGCCTCCTTGTTTATCAGCCTGTACACGTCAGGTTGCATGAGGTAGGAAGTCTTCTCTATGATTTCCGCATACTTCTTCAGCACGCTTTTGAGCTAGAAACAACAAGGTGCCATTGCTAGCAACTGTCTTCCCTTAGAGCCCGAAAAGGACACAGACGAGGACTCATAAATCCCACAGGTGGAAATCACCACAAGCCCACATGCAGGCCAACTCACTTTATCTGCCCGGGAGAACTCAGCCTTGTACAGGGCCTCATCCAGCTCCTTGATCCCCTGCTTCTGGAACTGGAACTTCTCAGCCACCTGATCCCACAGCTCCAGCAGGGTCTAGGCCAAGAAGCCTGGGTCAGGCTGGGAGGACAGACAGGCTGGGAGGGAAAGAGCAGGACCTGGGTGGGGCGGGCCTGGCCACAGGGGAACCCCTCCTTACTTCGATGGTGTAGTCTTCAAAGTTGGTGTTGCTTTCCACCTTCTTGAAGAGCTGGTTGATGTCTTCAGCCGACTCGGCCAGCTTTTTCATAAGAAGCATTCCTGGCTCCAAGATGAAAGGTTCCATTTCCTAAAACAGGCCAGTAGGGCCACCATGGCTGTGAGGTCAATGCCACCAGAGAGCCTGGCCCTCCCCTGCCCTGTTGGGGCCTGTGCTGGGGAAGTGCCAACTGTGGTCCTGCCTCAAAACTGATAATCATTCCCTAGACCGAAGGGGCTAGGATTTACAAATCCGTTCACACCCAGAGCACAAGGGCCAGCGCCATTTATCCGGTCACGGGCCTCGTGCCAGGTGCTCCACTCTGGGCTGAGCCCTCATCCTCGTCCTCAGACTCTCGTGCTCCTCACCACAGCCTCTGGAGTAGGTGCTGACATCAGGCCTGGCCCATGGCTGGGGGTCGACAAATAGTCATCAAAGAAGTGCCCAGTGCAAGAATCCCGAGTTTGCTTCTGATGAGGAAACAGGCTCAGTTGTGCTGTATGACCAAAGCCACAGAGCCACAGGCGAAAGCAGAGCTCACGGACAGCTGGGACAGATGAGTGAAGTGACGGTGGGCAGGGGGTGGGAAGACCAGCGGCCCCTGCCCCCAGCAGGACTGAGCAGGGAGCTCAAGGGCTGGGCTTTGGCCTCAGCTCTGGAGTCCAGTTCCCACCTGGCCCCTTACATGCCAAGTCAGGCAAGACTTTCTGGGCCTCACCTGTGGACTAGGAGAAACAACAGCACCTGACTTGGCTGTGTGCGAGCTGATGAGCCAAGCACTCTTCATCAGCCACTCAGACATGGCTATTCTGATTCCGTCTACACTACTGGAGAGCCACTCAGGACCCCTGAGCTGGGAGTGGGGTGGGAGGGAGGGAGGAGGACTCTCACCATCCCAATTTGAGCGATCTCCTTCTGAAAGTTCCCCAGAGCACTCTCGTAGCCCCGCCTCTGGGAGTCCATTCCCTTGGTGCCCAGGGTGGGGGTGCAGGGCCTCTCGGGAACTGGGGGGGGGAACAACGGAGGTGAGGAAGTGGCCCTCAGAGCTTCCAAACAAGGGGAGAGCGCCCAAAAGAAATCAGCAAGGCAGAAAGTGCCTTGGTTCGGGAGATGGACCCCCAAACCAAACCCCAGGGTCAGAGGCTTAAGGAAAAAACAGAAAAGACAAAGGTGATCCCTAAGTGCTATAAGGATTGAAGTTTTCATCCACAGTTAAATGCCAGAAAAAGTTTCCAAATGGGATGTATAGAACGAGACCAGTTATGTTTGTTAAAAAGTTTTATAGAAGCACATACGAACACTAGACACCGTACGCCCCATGTGGTTTCACTGTGGGGGCCATTCTCGGGAGGAGGCAGTGCTATTGCGAAGGGAGAGTTTTTACTTTCTGCTTATCTCCTTCCTTTGTTTTTCTACCGTAAGCATATATTAGGGGGTGTCTGTTATAAGTTTGAACCCCACGTTGGGTGTAGAACAGTGAGCACATATTATTTTCTCAATCATGAAGAAAAAGACCCTTCCTCCACTGTCTGAAGGAAGACAAGGTAGATTGAAATCCTCTTGTGAAATTACAGTAAAGCCAGCCCGTTACCAACTGATTTTCATTGGGACATGCCAAGTGTGCATAGCCCCTCACCCCCTCGCCCCCTCCCCAGCCCCCTGTATTGAGGAGAAGGCCCAGGGGAGGAGGCTGAGGGGAGGAGGCTGAGGGGAGGAGGCCGAGGGGAGAAAGCCAGGCCTGCCCTTGTGGTTGGACAGAAGCTCACCGACGGTGTCCATGAGGCCCCGGACCTCTCGGGCAGCAACGGTGCTCTCACTTTCTTCAGCTTTTTTCTTCTTGATTATTTCCTTTTCCCTGAGGCACAAGCAGAGGAAACAGTAAACCCTCAGCCCCTTGCCCCATTCCAAGGCAGCTCTGGCACACAAGGGAGTCCTGAGAGGGACCGTGGGCATCAGCAATAACCCAGGCTCACCCCATCCCCAACAGCTCTGAGGCCGTGCCAGTCTCCCAATGGACATCTGCTGCCAGCAGGCACCATGGTCCCCAGACAAGAAATCAGGGACATGGGGCACCTGGGTGGCTCAGTCGGTTAAATGTCTGCCTTTGCCTTAGGTCATGATCCCAGAGTCCAGCTCAGTGGACAGTCTGCTTCTTCCTTTGCCCCTCACCCTGCTCATGCATTCTCTCTCTCTCAAATAAATAAAATCTTAAAAAAAAAAAAACAACAAAGAAATTGGGGTCTGCTTCTGCTCTGGCTGCAAACCAAGTGTGGGTAGTAGGCAAGAGCCACTTCCACACGGGGACACTGAGGACCGGAAGGGGCGTTACCAGCCTGGGAAAGCCAGGCCGGTGCTAAGCATTCAGCATTTGCTCCTTTGGCAACCCATCCTATGAGGCATTTGGGGGGACCCACATGTATGAGGCCAAGGTCCATAGTCCGTGGGGTTTGGGTGTGGGAGGAGAAAGCTGAGACCCCAGGACAAACTATCTCAGCAGGGAGGAGGAGGGTAGCTGAGCAGGACCTTAGCTTTGGAATAAAAATCCTCGGATACACTGTCCACTGGACAAAGCAGCACAGAAATGCAACATGTCTCAATGACACCTGCCACTCCTCAGTGCCCCCACGTGTGTGGTGGTTTCTAGTCATTTCTCACGAAGTCCTCACTGCAACCTTACCAGCGAGGAACACTGCAGAACCAGGGCTGACCCTGCAGACGTGGGTCTTTCAACCTCGTTGACCAGATGCCCATGGGAGCCCAGGTGCTCTGACTACAGGAATGCTGATGGCTCTGGCTTCTCAGCCACTTGACCCAAGGACTCGTTTTATACTGGTGCTGATCTGGACTCCTTTTATACTGGGCTATACTGGAGCCCTAACTTGGGCTCCCCTTCCCCTCACAAGAGGCCCTGCCCTCGGTGAAGGAACACACAAATTGGCTGGCTTTGCCTGGCTGAATTTTCAAGAAGGGGACAAAGCTGGAGGAGAGACGCCAATGCTGAGTTAATGACCCTAGTCATCGGAGGGCGGCAGATCCTGGCAGGTTACAAACACATCTTTCTTCCCGCCACAGGCCATAGGGAGTTGTCCTCTGGATCTGCATTCAGGGCAGAGCTGGATTTTGTCTGTCCATCCCAGGAAGCAAGCACAGCACAATGCCAGCACCCTCCATGAGAAGTGCCTTTCCTAGAACCTAGATGTCCATCAACAGATGAATGGATAAAGAAGATGTGGTATATTTATACAATGGAATACTATGCAGCCATCAAAAGAAATGAAATCTTGCCATTTGCGACGACGTGGATGGAACTAGAGGGTATCATGCTTAGCGAAATAAGTCAGTTGGAGAAAGAAAATTATCATATGATCTCCCTGATATGAGGAAGTGGAGATGCAACGTGGGGAGTTTGGGGGGTAGGAAAAGAATAAGTGAAACAAGATGGGATCGGGAGGGAGATAAACCATAAGAGACTCTCAATCTCACAAAACAAACTGAGGGTTGCTGGGGGTCGGGGGGTCAGGAGAGGTGGGTGGGGTAATGGACATTGGGGAGGGTATGTGCTATGGTGAGTGCTGTGAAGTGTGTAAACCTGGCAATTCACAGACCTGTACCCCTGGGGCTAATAATACATTATATGTTAATAAAAAATAAAAAAATAAAAGAAGTGCCTTTCCTAAAACACTGTCCTGTGGGGGCTAAGAGCTCCTGACTGATGTGGTTATTGGGATAATGGGTGGTCCTAGGCTAAATCCTGGGGAAGAGGGGACCCTTGGGAGGGACAAGAACTCTCAGGTCAGCTGAGAGGGAGCTTAGACCCTTCGGGAGTCAGAGTCATAGGCAGGCTCCAAGACCGTCCTCCTGGGAAGTAGGGGTAGCATCAGCAGGGCCCCGCCATCTGTGCCTCTGGACCCCTGCACCGGGCATCAGCACTGACTTCCAGCCTGGGCTTGGGTGCCCAGTGGGTTTGTCCCTCTGGAGGTAGTTAAGGGTGCTGAGGGTCAGAAGCTGCAGGGGAGATTTCCCTGGGAAAAGTCAAAGGTAGGTCAGGGCAGAGACTGTTACCCAGCATGGGGTCAATCTCCACCCCAAGGCAGGTGAAAAGGAAAACAAGGGCAGGTTGAGAAAGACCGACTTCCCCTTCAGGGTCCCAGGCCCGAGAAGGGTTTGTGACTTGTGCCAGCTTGCAGCGTGAAGTGTAGGTCAGCTCCTGCTAGGTTCTCCCCAGCGCCCCAGTGAGGTAGATGCAGCCTCTCCATTTCCTTTCCTTTCCTTTTTCTCTGCTTGGGGAGTCTGAGCTCAGGGAGCTGAAATGGCATGCTCGGGAACCTCAAGTTCAACTTCTAAGCATGGAGGTTCAGAAGGATCTCCCCGTCTCCCAGCCCCAATACCACATGTGCCCATCTCAGGAAATGGCACCTCGACCGTCCACACGAGCACTCAAGCCACAGACCCAGCACTCTCAGGAGCCCTCCCCTCCTGTCCAATCCACCACCTAGTCTGGGGAGGGGGGAGGTTCTGCTTCCAAAATAGATGCAAAGTCCGCTACTCCCTGGCCTCCCAGCCTCTTCTGGCAGCTCCCCACACTGTGCCCACAGCAGCCAGAAGACCTTCAGAAGGCAGGCCAGTTGCTGACTTCGGCAGGCCCAAATCCTGACTGTGATGCAGGCTTCTCCTAGCCTCCTCTCCCACCCCTCTGCCCCAGGCCCACAGACTCCATAGGTCTTCTGGAGAGAACCAAGCCCTTCCCACCTCAGAGCCTTGCCCCCTGCCTCCCTCCCCTCGGTCTCAGCTGAGGCCTCTCCTCAGGGACTTCCTTCACTTCTGCGCCACTGCTTGTCCTCTGGGTCAGAGCCTTCCTACCTCTGAGGAGACTTGCTTATTTTTACTATCAAGGCCTCAAGTTCCAGGAGGGTGGGCTCCCAAACCAGTACCTGGCCCTAGGCTCTCAATCAATCATTCCTGACATGGGGGTTGAGGAGGGGAGGAAGAGGAAGGGAGAGAGCAGCACAGAGACCTGCAAAGTACCTCTTTCAGAGGAGGTACTTGGGACTCCATGCCTACCTGGCACTCGTCTAGTGTGAGATCTTTCTGAGTTTTCAAACACTCTGACCCCCGCCCCCCAAGTCCCCGCAGGACTTACCTGTAGAGAACAGGGTTTTCTGTGACCCAGTCATTGGGTAGGCTATGTGCCCATTTCTGCTGCCGGAAAGATATCATCTCTCCTTCAGGAATATCCATCTTCTTCATCAAGGGCTTCCTGCCATTCCTGGGGGTCATAGACCGTTCCAAGGCGTGCTTCCTGGAGGCTGCCAGAGAGCGGACCAGCTGCGCCTGAGGCCACAGAAGATCCCAGCGGCGGGTCAGAGAATCCGGCTCCCCAGCACCCTGGCCTGACCCTGCAGTCTCGTAAGGTCACAGGGGAACTTGCCAGGGGGAAGACACTTTGCTGGGGGGTCTTCAACCCCAGGGTATGAACCACACGCTCCCCTAAAACATTTAGCCATCTAGAAACATATCTCTTAAGAAATTTCAATGAGGGCTAAGATGCTTATCCCAGCATCTTTTGTAATCATAAGGAATTAGAAAAATGGGACTGTCCAGTGATAGGAGACTGGCTGAGTAAACTTTGTATGTCCCTTCAGTGGACTGTTAGGCATTTATTAAGAATTTATTAAGAATCAGACTTACAAAGGACTTTTTATGGCACAGGGAAATGCTTACAAAAAAACCATAAACATATCAAGTAAAAGCCTAAATTAAAAATTATAACCAAAATTATACATGATCTCAAAATTTTAAACTTAACAGAAAGATGACCCAGAGAACATGTGCTAACTGTTAAGAAATAGTGTGTTGCTTCCAGGAGTGGGATCATGTGAGTCATTTGGTTCTTTGGTTTCCTTATACTTGTATAATTTCCAAGCCTTCTACAGACAGCATTATTCAGGGTTCAAAGTAGGAAGGAAAATCCCTTTTAAATAAGCAGTACAGTAAGATATTGTTCTTGTCTGTGCAGTTTTTATAGACAACAAGGCAATCCAAGCAACCTATATGTTGTCAAGAGGGTATTGCTTTAATACATGATGGGAGGTCAGAGATTAACAACTAGGCAACCTCTCAACATCCTGAAGTACATGAATGCCCCTTTACCTGGGGAAGGTCTACGTGATACTGCTAACAAGGAAAAGGCAGGTTTCAAGACACTGGTATAGAATCAAGCCCATTTTTAGATAGAAAAAACTAGAAATCCTTTTGTGCATAGAAAAAGGTCCCAAGATATTCATTGGTTAATTCTGGCTATTTCTGAATAATTTAAGTTTAAATTAAATTAAATTTAATTAAAACCCTAATGTAAATTTTTTTTAATTTTCAAGAATAGATTTTCTAATTTTGTATTCCTATGTTTTTTTTTAATTTCTTTTTTTATTTCTCAGCGTAACAGAGTTCATAGTTTTACACCACACCCAGTGCTCCATGCAATGCGTGCCCTCCACAATACCCAATGTATTCCTATGTTTTAAGAACCAGTAAGAATTATTTTTAAACTAAAGCAATTTCAAAGCCTTATTTCATTGGATTCTCAGGCAAAAAAGCCTTCAGAGGGAGGGAAGCTTGGGGAGGAGAGGGAAGGGGGTGACAGAGGTACCGACCTACCTCAGCCTCGAAGATCTGCTGGTAGAGTTTCCCGCTGGGGACCTGGGTCACCTTCCCCACCGAGGACATCTTGGCTTGACGGCTGGCTGAACGCCCCTGTTGGGAATTCATTGTCCCGGAATCCTGTCTAGGGTTTGGTCTCCACTCCGACCGAGGTTGAGAAACTGACGCCCCCCCCCCCACACACACAAGTCCTCTGCCTAGGACAAGGCCCACCCAAGCAACGCGCGCGCTACTGCTCCAAGAGAAAGCCTGGAGCCCCTCTCAGACATCAGGGTTTTCATTTTAAACAAAAAAGAGGAGAGGGGAAGAAAGCAAAAAGGAAACAAACCTCAGGTAAGAACAGAACTCACGGAGAAGGCTGACTCTTCCAGCTGCGCAGAGTGCAAATCAGAACCTTGGGGGCAAAGAATAATAATAAATGGTTATTGTTTTGTGTTTCACCGTCCCAAGCTCTCCTGGGAAAAGTCAGCGTGCCTAAGGCGTGGGTTTGGATTTCAACCTGGCCTTGAACCCCCAACCTGGAGCTGAACATAGTTCAAGGACCCCTGACTGCCCCCTCCGCTACTCCTCGCCATGAGGGGACACAAGGAGGTGGTGGTGGAGGGAGGGAGCAACCTGACTCTGGCTACGCTAATTAGGCACCTACTGTATCCTGAGAAGACCTAGTAGGCTCCTCTCACGCCACCAGCCCTGCCAGCCTACAGAGAGGGTGCTGGGGGCAGTCCCTGGCCATCCCCTCTAACCCGCGGACGGAGGGAGGCCCTGCGCCCCGGGGCCTGACGTCCCACCTGCAAGGCGGCACCACTCAGGTCAGCCAGGGCCCTTCCAGGCTCAACTGCGACTGGACGCACTTGGTCACCAAGGCAACGCAGAGGGGCGGGAGTCCCGCTAGCCCCGCCCTCACTTCCTTTCGGAGGTGGGAGGAGATTGCTCAGGGCGACGGGAGCTCTCCACCCGGAGCCCTGAAACCGCTGGGAACCCGTTCCCTCCTTGCCAGTTTCGCCTCAGCGTGAGACGGCGCCTCGGAGCTCTCAGGAGCGTCCAGAGCAGCACACTAACTCTAACTCCGAGCCATGGTAGTCAAGAAAATCCCATCTTTGCTTGGTTAAAACCAACCTCTGCTGGCAATAGCACAGTGCTTGGCTCTAAGTAAGAAGCTGAACGCATCTCTGAAAAAGACCAGCTCCTTAGAGTACGTGGTTGAAGGGCTCCGAATTCAGGCCTCAGGCTTATATGGAATTATGATGAAGGATGATTTTCTAGGACTCGGAGTTCCAGTCATCCTCCTCACCACTGCTACATAACCTCCTAAAATACCGCTCGGACCTGCCCTCTCTCCCGCTCAGGAGTCCACACCCGACCCCTGCCCCCCCCCCCCCGCCCCGCCCAAGTCTGGAGCCCCTGCCAAATCCAACTCTGTCTTAGATGACCACAGAGGTCCCGACGTCTGGTTCGCACCTTGCCCCTCCCTGCTTCAGTTAGCTCTCCACTCTGCGTATGCCCCTGCCCCCTGCCTGCCCACCCACCCCCAGCCAGGCCTTCCTCAGCCTTCTCTGCAGGCAGCCCTCTGTCTCCCCACATCCCAGAGCCAGCCAGTCTTGCACTACCAGGGGTAAATGTCCCAGCCACTCACGTTCCTCAAACCCTGTCCCTGCTCCTCTCGCCGTGCGTGCTCGTATGTTGGTGGCTGGCAAAGACAGGAGCACAGAACATCCCAGAGTAGGTGTTTCCTGAAGGGCAGGTTACGTCTCATTAATTTTGATGCAGCTTCACTTGCCCTTCACACGGTGTCTTGCACATGATTCAGACACAGTGAATATTCCCTGGGTGAATGCACGACTAGCTGGAATGTTCTGGTTTGACCCTCCTAGAGTTGGTCTCCTTCCCACCCAGCCAGCCAGAGTCCAGACCGGACACTTCCTGACGTTATCACTGAACCTGCCTTGAAGGTTTCCCATGTTTTGTGAGGTACCCAACTCCCCAGAAAATCCCTCCCCTCGGCAGAGATCTCTGTTCCAATTGCTAGTAAATGCACCCTAGGATAACTTCCAACAAGTGATCATTCCATCCAGACTAGTTTCAGAAATTAAGAAACAGTGAGTAGAAAACCCTTTTATTCCCCTTCTTTGGCACTGGGTTTCCAAATATTATGTTACAAATACTGTAACAAAAGGTTGGACTAATTTTAGTTGCAAAAAGAGAAAAGTGTAGATAACTGAGGGGGGGAGCGAAAAACAGTCAAAACTAGGAAACGTGGGAGCATCTGGGTGGCTCAGTCAGTTAAGCATCCAACTCTGATTTCGGCTGCGGTCATGATCTCAGGGTCGTGAATCGAGCCCCATTTCGGGCTCTGTGATGGAGCCTGCTTAGGATTCTCTCTCCCCCATCCACCCCCCACCCCAAAACAGGAAATATGTAGGGATGATTTACAGTTATCCATACTCTGTCTTGTCCCAGGACACCCTGTTGGCTTGACATTCGCACATCAAAAACAAAAAAAGTGTGTTTTTTTTTTTGAACACCTCCTCGGGATGTGTTCTGGATCCTAGTTTCTGGCACATCTATAATTTGGGAGTTCTTTTTTTTATGTATATGGATAGAAATATGTAGGCATGGATATATCAGGTACAGTGATTTGTTCTGAGAAAGCAACACACTTACTGTATAAAACAGAAAAATATTCCAGGAAGAACATAAAAATAACCCATAGTCTCACCACTGAGAATTTACCTCCTGAGTCTGGGCCTTTGTGTTTGAGTTTGGATCAAACATGGGAATTTGTATTTGGCTTCTGGATGCCATTTGCACTGCCCTTCCAACTCCATAGTGTGATATCCAGAAGATTAACCAGGCAGAGGTCACCTGGTTAGTCCCCACCCCATGTGAGAGGTGGGCAGGAGGCAAGAGACAGGGAATGGGGCTTAATGGAGTCAAGCCTTTGAACTTTTTGTATACCTCACCATCATATCTCAGGTTTCACCTTGAAAATACCTTTTTTTTTTTTTTAGGATTTTATTTTTAAGCAATATTTCTACCCAATGTGGGACACACCCCGATATCAAGAGTCACACACTCTTAACGACAGAGTCATTCATGTACCCCAAAAATGTCTCTTAACTAGAGTTTCATTTTTTCCTTCCTCTTCCACTGGCCATATTCCATCTTCTCCACAGTCCATAGAAGAAAGACTGACAAGGACCAACAAGAGCTAGTATTTTTTGAGAGGATTTAATCCCTTTACACAGGGTAGCATAATAAGCCTATTTTACAGGTGAAGAAACTGAAGTTCAGAGAGTGAATAACTGGGCCAAGATCTCCATGATAGGAAATGTTAGATCCCGGATATGAATCGAGGTCAAGATCATGTAATTCCAGAATGTTGGACCAAACGCTATGCCAGCTGGCCTTGGTACTAACCAGAAAAAAATCCTGGATCAAGCTGATTGGATTTGCATGTTGAAGCACAGCGTACATACCAGAAAGTATAAGGGTATAGTTTAATACATTACCCATAAGGAACACACCTGGCAACCAGTACCCCCAAGAACTAAAACATCACCAACTCTCCAGAAGCCCCTTCATCTACCCATCTGAAGTCACTGCCCTCTATTCCCCAAGAATAACAAGTATTCCAACTTCTGAATTAGTTTTGCTTGTTTTTGAACTTCATTTAAATGCAATCATACAGAACATACTCCTTTGTCGGACTTCTCTCATTTTGTCAAGTTTCAAACATTTTTGAATGTGGCTGTAAGTTCATTTTTATTTCTGTATAGTATCCCATTATTTTTTTAAATGCCCCATTTTATTCTTTCGATTATTCATGCCCATTGGGGGTGTTTCCAGTTTAGAAAATTACCAAGTTGGGCTGCCCTGACCATTCTTTAGCATGGGGAATGTATGTAGGCATTTCTACAGGGTATTTACCGAAGAGTGGACTTCTGGGGCCAAAGACTAGGTGTAAGGCCTTCTTTAGCAGATACTACCACAGTTTCTGAAAGTGGTTGTGTGTGTTTCCACCTCGGCAATGTTTAAGAGTTCCGGTTCCTCCACATCGTCCTCAATACTTGCAGTTGTCAGTGTTTTTTTATTTTAGCCCCTCTGGTGTTTGTGTAGTGGTGTTTCATTGTGGTTTTAATTTGAACCTTCTTGGTGAGTAATGATGTCATGTAAACTTTTATACACTTTTAGTTGTATTTCTGAAAAATATCTGATCAAATGTTTTGCCCATTTTTTTTTCTGGTGGATTGTCTCTTATTAATTCATAGGATACAGTTACATATCCTATCTGGTGATTTTCCCCCAATAAATAGATGACAAGTGCTTATTCCCATTCTGTTCTAGCCTTCTAACTCTCTGGAAGGTAAAGAGAAATTCTTAATAAGGTCCAATTTATTAATTTTTGTCTTTATAGTTAGTGTAGTTTATGTCCTAAGGAATCTTTGCCTGCCCTCCAGGTCATGAAAATATTCTCCTAGGGTGCCTGGGTGGCTCAGTGGGTTAAAGCCTCTGCCTTCGGCTCTGGTCATGATCCCAGGGTCCTCGAGCCCCACATCGGAATCTCTGCTCAGTGGGGAGCCTGCTTCCCGCCCCCCACCCCGCCTCTGCCTGCCTCTCTGCCTACTTGTGATCTCTGTCAAATAAACAAAATATTTTTTAAAAAAGAAAAGAAAAAAGAAAATATTCTCCTAAATTATCTTCTACAAATGTTACCGTTTTGAGTTGACACATTTAGATTTAAAACCCGCCTGGAATTGATTTTGTTTATGATGGGGATTGGGGGTAGGAGTCAAGATTAATTTTGCTCCCATAGAGATAACCAGTGACCCTGGGCCATTTACTGAGAAGACTATCTTCTCTCCATTTATCATCTACAAGATGTTCGTATGTACAGGCCTCAGCTGGACTCTGTCTGTAGCTCCTTCTGTCTGTCCTTGCACTATTATAGCTCACTATATATATTATAGCTCCAGATTACTGTTGCTTTATACTAAGGCTTACCATCTGGTAGTGTAAGCCCTCCAAGTTGGATCTTCTTTAAGATTGTCTTGACTATTCCTGGCCACTTGTATTTCTATGGAAATTTTGAAAGCATACAGTTAATGTCCACCAGATATCTGCTGATACACTTTTACTATGGCTCTATGAACCTATACATCAGTTTCAGGAGAAATGACATCTTAATGATATGTAGCAAAACAAGCAAACACACACACCAAAAACAAAAACACCATCAAACCAACCAAAAAGTCCTAATAGAATTGATGAGCTGGGAATAAATATTTGCAATTCATACTATAAAGGGGCTCACATCCCTCATACCTAAAGAGTTCCTAGAAACCAATAAGGAAAAGAACAGACACATTGTGGGAAATTTGGCAAAAGACATGAATCCACAGTTTATAGAAAGAGAAATATAAATAGCCTTAAATATGTGAAAATAGGCTCAGGCTTAGTCATAATATGACAAAATTGTGAAGTTTAAATGTTTGACAATTCATTCTAAAGCTAAAGGGGGAAAAATAGAAAAGTAATTCTTTCCTCCCCAGAGTCTCCAGCCCACCAGGTCCAGCACTCTGTGGACCCACCTGATTGCGTGGGGGGCGCCCATGGGGGCAACCGTGGGGCTCCAGAGGTCTTGGGGAGCTCATAGGTGGCAGGTGGGGGGATTACATAGAACTCACCTAAGCAGAACCATTGGTCCAGTGAGCAGCTGAGCACAGTGAGGCGGACTCAGCTAGAGAAAGTAAAGCTTCCCCTCACAGCTCATTCTCCCCCCTTTTCCAGGAAAGCGAGGTCCTCAGGAACTTCTTCTCCCTGCATGCCATTCACTGTCTGAAGAAGACATGGGGAGAAGTTTCCAGAATGGGAGGCCTCTCTCCACAGGAGCAGGGCAGATGAGGAATCTCCCGCAGGGTTGGCTTTGCCCCTTCATTCAGCTGGGACCTTCTGGGAGGCAGCCAACCTTGGAGACAGGGATTGAGCTGGGAGTGGAGCCTCTCAGCCTCCCTGGAAGCTTAGACCACCAGCTCTGCTTCAGGAATCCGTTCCCTCCAATGCCAGGGATTGGGCTGGGCCAAACTGGAGATTTTCAAGTGTTCACTTTATAGCAAAAAATTCTACGTCCAGTTGGAACCAAAATCGGTCAAAACAATGCTGCTTGGAAGAAATGAGAATGGGAACCCCAGCATGAAGACCGGTATGAAGGCTCCCCTTCCCAGGCCCATGGAGCCCTTTGAGCTCGGAGGAAACCAGTGGAAACCCTCATCCGGACAGTTTTGATCTTTTGGGTTCTCCAATAACAAGTATTGACACTCACAGCTTTCCCATCATTCCCCCAATTTTCCTTCCTTCTGTTCTTTCTCTTCCCCTCAGGAAGAGCTCCTGAAAACTTCAAAAGCTTTGTAGCAAAGACAACTCACGGGGCAGGTGGAGTGGAACCGGATGTCTGGAAAGAGAGGAGGAGGTGGGGAGGGGGACCAGGCAGGGTGTGTTTTTATTTCTCATCTAAAGTATCTTTGAAAAATTCCAGTCTTGTCAACATTAACAGAAAGAAGGTGCTGTTTGGTCTGTGAGCAGGTGGGGGGCACTTTGCAGGACAGAAGGCCCTGGTCATGGGATACAGTGGTGGCAGCTGGGCTGTTCCAGGAGGGGTCTCTGAGCTGGGAGAATTAGCAGGAGTCTGGCTTCCATGCTGGTCCATCCTGGCACTTAGCTTCCTCCAGGCTGTTGGGGGCCGGTGGGGGTTCCTTTCTTCCCTAAATAAGCCCAGCCTGTCCTCAGTTAGCCAGACCCCTGCTGCTCCTCCAGGATTCATCTCCAAGAGGAGGGCATCCTGCCTGCACAGGGGTGGGAGCTGCAGGGGAATCCCATGGGCCGGGTGCACAAATGGCTGCCCAGGCTTGGGTGCAGATGGCCGGCCCCAGGGACCTGTAGCTGTGCCTTCTGTGACTTCCCACTTTGCCCCTCAAGCATCACTGCCAATCAGTCAGTCAGGAGTCTCATCTGGGTGTCTAGCTGACATATGTCCCAGATGTCCCAGACATGACATATGTCTCAGATACCTTCTAAGAGTCTGAGGAACCGATGGATTCTTTGTGGATCCTTCCTGAATGGAAGTCAGAAACTTCAAACAGAGAAAGCAAGGTGTTCCCACCTTCTGCTCTGGTCACTCCCTCCCCTGTCAGCCAGAGATGGTGCCTCAGCAGCTGCTTTCTGAGTGGAAGAAGGAAGACAGCTGTGCAGGACAACGTCCTGAGGGTTATCTCGGAGAGGCGAAGCCTTCGGTGTGGCTGCAGGCCCAGCATGGGTGGCAGAAATCCCGGCGGGCTTGGGCAAGCAGGAGCCACTCAGCCAGGCTCCCAAGACCCCTATCCCTCTTCTTCCACAGCTCAGCTGGGGCTGGGGGTCAGGACTCACACTGAGAGCCCAGAGGACGGGACTCTGGTCAGTGATGGGGCCAGGCTGGGGGAAAGACAGCTTAGGCACAGCCTCTGCCTGGAGATGGGAGCGGCTTCTCCTCTGTAGGCCTCTGAGAGAATCACTGCCCCCCTTTGGGGCTCTGTCTCCTCATCTGGAAGATGGAAGGTGATGATCCTGTGGCAGGCCTCACAGGACCGGGTAGTGATAAGGTTGAAAGGATAAGAGGAATGTGCTGGGGTGTGAGAGGGGAGCAATGATGATGGTAATATGACACTGAGTCCTTGAAGACCCTGTGAGGTAGGTGGAGTTCTCCTCACACTCTTCCCATGAGGAAACAGGCCCGAGGCCACATATTAGGTGAGTACCGGAGCCAGGATTGCTCTAGAATCAGAGCACTCTAGAAGACAGAGTAGCACTGGTAGTCAAGGACTTAGGTCAGTTGTCCACGGTATGAGAGAATCTTGGAAGAAATGGGATGAGGGGACAATGGCCTCACTGACTTTGTCCTTGACCTTAGCAGGAGGGGATCTCCAAGTCTGCCACTGTGGATGATCCCCCCAGAAAACCCAGAAGAGGCAGCAGCAGAAGGTGAGGACGACTGTGAGGAACGGGGCCCAGGGTCAGCGGAGAGGGGCCTCCTAAACAGAGGTCTCCACACCAAGAGGGGCGGAGCCTTCCCCCTCCAGCTCCACCTCCCGTCGTCCCATTGCCAGAAACCCCCCAATAGAAGTGACTGGGACCCAGGACCACATACCCAGGGATTGCCAGAAGCAGGCCCTGGGAGGGGACTAGTAAGGGTCTGGTGTTCTTAGAGGGTGACAGGAGGAGAACTGAGGGGGCTCCCCATGGGAACCCTGGGGTGAAGGCTGAAGCGTTTTCAGGGGACGGTCCCTGGGAGCACCTGAGAGCCAGAGCTCATCCCCACTCCCGCCCTGATGTTCCCCTTCCTTGGCATGTTTCTCACTGACCTTGCGATGTAGGATTATCTGGAGGCGAGAGAACCTGGGGGCAGGACAGCTGGGCCAGGATCACAGGATTTGGGAGGAGAGAGCCGCCTACTGAGTCCTGAGGTCACAGCACCCGGCAGGCCTCTCCCGTGCTGGGGTTTGATGCTCCTCTTAGGGAGGACTGAGTGGAGGCACCACGTAAGCCTCATGTCATGGTTCCCAGGGCTGCCCCACAGCAAAGCTGCCCAAGTGGGACTCAGCCTCTCCTTCAGGAGATGCCCACGGAGGGGAGAGAGATGTGGGGTTCTTCCAAGTCAAGCGACACATAAGTGGCTGGGCAGTCACTTCCTGCCTGAGACCTTAGTCTCCCTGTCTGTCATCAGAGTGAGTTGTGCTAGCGTGTCCCTGAGCTTCAACTCTCACCTCCCCCCTCTCTGGAGCCCAGAGCCTGGCCTAGGTCCCAGTACTGTTATCTGTGCATGCCCTGCCCCCTGGAGGGCCTCGGCAGTAGTGCATCCTGAGAAGGGGTGGGGAAGGGAGGCTAGTTATGGGCTGGGGGCCTCTTTCTGATGGACCCTGGCTGTCTGCCTCCCAGGGGAACCAGATCAACCTCCAGGAAAGGAATGAGGCGAATATCTCTCGCACTCACTGCAGGGAGTGTATTGCAGGGGTTTGGGGGCGAATCAGACCCCCACCCCCGCCCCAGGCAGGACACTCCCTGGGAGTTTGATAACCGAGAAGTGGGAGACCCAACCATTTGGTGGGTGGGGTAAGTCCCACTTCCTGAGGGAGAGCTATTTACACCCATCTCTGAGAACAGGTAGGACCTGGATGGAACTGGAGGGTTTCCAAGTGTACAGAGACCCAGAATTGGCCTCCTGCCTCTCTCCTGACCCCCAGAATGCCCCTACACACCCCCTGCTTAGGCCCTGTCTGCATCTCTCCCACCACCAGAAGGCCTGGAAAGGGGGAAGCAACGAGGATCCTGTTGGATTAAGGCCACACTTTCTTCTAGAGAAAAACTGTTCTAAACAGTTAAAGTTCTCCTGGTGTAGACATTTTACCACTTTCTTCACAAAGTTCTATCCTGTAGTCAAACTGAGTGCTTGTCCATACAGAAATCCCCAGCGCTACCTCCTAGACATGGATAGTGGAAATCATTATTGAGAAAAGACTGTTCAACAGAAATTCTCTTTAGTTCTTGATCTTTTTACCAAGGAACTGGATTCTTAGACCTGAGACTTCGTGGTTCAGCCCACGTGCCATCCCATGACAGTGACTGCCCCCCTCACACTGCGGGGGACAGCAGCTGGGAGCCTGGGCCTCGTCTCAGGGGCAGCCGTGCTGGAATGGCCTTGCAGCAACATCGGAGGTTACTGTCAGCTCTCTGAGCATGTCAGCAGGATCTGGGTAAGGTCCCGGGAGCCGTGACCTGGTCTTGCCTTTCTGAGCATGACAAGTCTGGGGTTGTTGACCAGGGTCTGCAGCAAGAGCCACCTTGTCCTGGACCTGGCTGAGATTCGGGGACCTAGGAGTGAACCAGAGCAGACAGACTTGGGGGACGGGGCAGCTTGTCTCTGTCCTCAGAAGCTCTAGGAGAATCTGACTGGTAGGTGTGGGGTGCAGGAGAAGGAGCTGGACAGGGACTTCTGGGGACATGAGGGCGGCTGGAGGGATGTGAGTTTGTGCCAGAGCTGGATGTCTGCAGTTGGGAACAGTGACAAACGTAGCCCAGACCAGTGCTCACAAGACGTGGCTAAGTGGTGGGCTTCCCAGCAGAAGGCAGAGCAGAGTAATAAGGGTGGGAGGGGTGGGGTAGACAGTCTTGACCCTCAAGGGAGCAGAGAATGGTGGCCAGAAGAGCTTGGTGTAACCAAACAGAGCCCCATCTGGGAGGGTGTCTGGCATGAAGCCTGGGATATGGGTGGGACTGGAGGACACAGACAGCAGAACTAGGGCTCCTTCCTGGGAAGATGGGAGGAGTCCACTTAGAAGGACAAGGACTCCAGGGTCCCCTGGCCAGGCTGGCTGCGTGCTAAGCCTCCTGGTCTCCTTGGTAGAAGGCTCCCCAGGGCACAGAGTATGGAGGAAGGGGGAAGTTGGGACATGTCATCGGGGCTCCCAGAGAAGCCTTAGGGTCCTCGTTGCCTGTTGTCCAACCCCAGCATAGGTTCAAACAGGAGGCTCACCTGTCGACTGATTTAGGCACCAGTATTTGATGGCCTGCTGCAGCTTCCTCTCCCTGTGCCCTGTGATCAGGATGTTACAGAAGCTGACGAGCACAGGGTTGGTATGATAATGATCCACATAGAGCATGCCGATCCAGGCACTGAACCCTGAAACGTACAAGGCAAGTCAGGCCAGGCAGCACGCCCTCTGTCCTATCCCGGGACGCGTGAGCCTATGCCACGTTGTTCTTCAACAGTGCTGTTTTCACTGAGAATCTAGAAAATCAGGTACCAAGAGCTGGAAGGGTTCTCAAGCTGGCATTCTAATCCATCCCTTTTGCAGAGACCCAAGCCGAAAGCGGGAGGAACGCCGTGGCTTGTACGGAAAGGCCTTCAGGCATACAAGCAATGCGGGAGTGAATGAATGGACGCAGGTCAGAAAGAAAACCAAGATGATTTTTGCTCTACAGAAATGGCTTGATTTGGGAGTCTTTTCAACAGAACAGACCATTTTCTTAACTATGTTGCCAGCTAATGACACCGTTAATTCTAAGACGTATTCTTCCTCAAAATGTTCAGGTAGGGGTGCCTGGGTGGCTCAGTGGATTAAAGCCTCTGCCTTCGGCTCAGGTCATGATCCCGGGGTCCTGGGATCGAACCCCACATCAGGCTCTCTGCTCTGCAGGGAGCCTGCTTCCTCCTCTCTCTCTCTCTGCCTGCCTCTCTGCCTACTTGTGATCTCTGTCTGTTAAATTAATTAATTAATTAATTAATTAAAAAATTTTCAGGTAAATTAGTTACATTCTAACTGTTCAGATGGGATTCTAGTACTTCTTACCACTCTCCATGATACCGAGAAGGTCTGTCAAATACGCAGCTGTTCACTAGCCTGAATTCTCTTCTGTTAGGCTGAATGCTTTTTTTTCTGCTCAGCGTTAGAGCCTCCATGAAAGCTGAGCTCTGGGCAGGAGGGAGGTGTGAAGTCCAGGCCTCTGGGACCCGACCGGCCGGCGGCTTCTAGAAAGCTGCAAGAGTAGCGCCCCCTCACCCCCCGCCCCCGACTCAATGCATAGCCACCGGGGATCAGCCACTCACCCATGTCCGCCCCCTCGTAGCCCTTTTGCATGATGGTCCTGTCGATGCGCGCGATCAGCCATGTGCCCAGGACGCAGCTGATGAGCAGCCTGGAGAGACAGGCGCCCAGGCCCAGCAGAACGTTGTAGAAGAACAGAAAGTAGTTGAAGTTGTGGAATGCTTTCCTGCAAACAGAAGCAGGCAGAGGGGCAGCAGGCTTTGAACAGGAGGAGGCAGCTGTGCACGCCAGCTCAGGGCCCCGGGGCCTGGGGTCAAATCCTGCAGCTCCCGTCTCCCAGCTGTGTGACCTTGATTGTCTCTGGCACACAGCACTGGTCCGGGGATGGGCTCGGATACAGTGCAGATTGTCAATGGTGGCTGTGATGTTTCATGGGATCCTTGGGTTTTAAGGTTTTCTGTACCACAAGAAATCTCATGTGGCCACAGCTGGCTTTGTGGTTACAGCAGAGGTTGTGGCTTTCCCACTGTCCATTGTCACAATGACCTGCCCCCCTCCCCCTTCCCCTGCTGAAATGTTCCAAGTCCTCCAGGGGAAACTTCCTAGATTGTGTGGTTTCCTGTTGCCTGTGGGTGGGATAAGGCTCCAATTCGGGCATTCTGGATGTCTGGGCCATCTCTAGGAGGGGCCTTCCTGGGGTCATCACTCTGTACCACTCCCCACCCCTCACCATCCAAGGCCGCTGCATGGTCGCCATATTGAATTATCACTGTTCTCTCAACAAGTCTTGCCCTTTCGTGGCCAGCTGCCTCCATCTGGACCACTGAGGGCTGCTGGCCACGCACTCTTCTCAGCGTTACCCACGGGAATCCCACCAGCCTACTGCGCTCAGCTCAAACGTCCCACTTGCCATTGAATGAACCACTCCTGTCTCTCTTTCTCCATTACCTGCCTTGCTCTCATGAGGCTGTTACTGCCCCCACCCCCTAGAGTTGTCGCCATGTGTCTGTGTCTGCTGGCCCCTGTGGACTGGGAGCTTCTGCAAGCAGGTCATGGAGGGATACCTCTGTATCCTTAGTGCTGGCTTTGTTTCCTCCCTGAGTGAAGGGCTTTGAATGAGTGAACCACAAAGGATCACCTCGGACCAGGCACTATTGTTCTAAGTGCATAATGGAACACAGTTCATGCTCCAAATACCTCTCTGAGGTGTGCAATTATTTGTAAAATGAGGAAACTACCATTCATGGGTGTTCTGGAAGGCCACATACAGTGCCATCGCCCATAAGGGGTGGAGCCAGGATTTGGACCCAGGCAGTTGGGTCCCAGAGGCTGCTCCCGAACCACTGCCCCTCGCCCTCTCAGGGAGAGCTCCATCCACCCAGGAACCTGCCAAGGGGGAAGAGGAAGGAGCAAGAGGCTGCTGAAGTCCAAGCCTCCAATCCCCATTCCCTTCTTTACCTCACCTGTTATTGAGCGCCAAGGGCTTCTGCCTGTCAGCTGCGCTCATCTTCGGCTGCAGGAAGAAGGTGGCGGCGATCCACACCTGCAGGACCATGAGACCCAGGACGATGGCTATGGTGAGGCTAAAACACAGGGCAAGACAGTCCTGAGATGGCCTTGTCCAAGCCCTCCTCCGGTGCCCGGTGACAGAGAGGACAGGGACTGGCCAGTCTGCTGGGACAACAGGAGCCCTGGCTCTGTGCTTTATGCCTCCAGAGCATTCTCACACCCACTGTCTGATGAGAAAACAGGCTCACAAAGGGTGGACGGCTTTCTCAAAGCCGCATGGTCAGATCTTGTGACTCCAGACCAGAAGTTGAGGTTTTAATTACACGTGACCGCTAAGCTGCTTAACAGCATGGAAAGCATGTGTTTAACAGCATGGAAATCAAAGAAAAGGATGGGGTTTTTCGAGAGTTCATGAAGGCCCTGAGAGTGGACAAGCAGGCTCTGTCCAGCCTCCCACGTGGCTCTAGGGGAGAATGGAACCAAGGAGCTCAGAGCAGGAGTTCCCAGAGAGGGCCACATCCTGTGTTTGCTTCCCCGAGCAGCCGTGTGGGGCGCTTAAATGGGGCATCGGCTTCAGGTGGCTAGCTCTCAACCCTGCCTCTTCCCCTCCTTGGACATACTGGTGAGGCCTCTGTGCCTCTGCTTCCTTGCGTGAAGAATGGGCCTTAATATGAGACTCAACCTTCCAAGGGTTCTTTTTTTTTTTTTTTCAAAGATTTTATTTATTTATTTGACAGAGAGAGATCACAGTAGACAGAGAGGCAGGCAGAGAGAGAGAGAGGGAAGCAGGCTCCCTGCTGAGCAGAGAGTCCGATGTGGGACTTGATCCCAGGACCCTGAGATCATGACCTGAGCCGAAGGCAGCAGCCTAACCCACTGAGCCACCCAGGCGCCCCCCAAGGGTTCTTAAGACAAAAGATGCACAGTGAATTCTCAGTAATGTCAACATTCACTTTTACCTTCCACAGGGGTAAACTGAGGCTCAAAGAAGCAGTTTACCCAAGGTCACACAGCTGATCGAGAACCTAAGCTCAGATTTTCTCCTCTCTCCTTCCACTATACTGCCCTGACTCTCATGTCACCTCCCTGAACCTCAATCTTCCCGGCCATAAAATGGACACATGTGTCTCCCCCACAGACACAACTGTGAGCACCCCCACTGATCAGCGAGAATGCAAACCGTAAGGTTCCCATGGTGATGAGTTGTTATTCTGGCCCATCCTTGGGTCAGAGCTGAGAATGTGGGTCCAGGAATTAGTGAGATCCCAACAGGGAAGGGGCAATTTGAACAGGAACTCCAAGGCCCCAGGCACGGACAGAGAGCCCACCCAGCACTTACGTCCCAATGCCCAGTCCTTGGAGCATCTCCAGGCCCTGGTTGTGGACGACAGGCAACACCAGGCTATACATGATCAGCATGCCACAGAGGCTCTGCACCACATGGATGATGAGGTAGCCTGGGGGCCAAGGGAACGCACGGTCACTCGAGGCCCTTCGTGACCCGGTCATACCTGGCCCTCCCTGAAGTGCCCCCTCCAGCCTCCTCCCACCGAAGGTCCTGGCATTGTTGCTTGCACTGTGTCTTCTGCCTGGGATGACCTCTCTTCTCTCTACCCACAGCCAGGACTCTGCAGGCGCCTGGGGAACGGGTGTTGAACTACATAGGTTACGTGAAGACACTTACCCCACAGCATGTAGGCTATTTGCCAGCCAGAGTACCTTGCAATGGCCACCTGGGATTTAAAAAGAAAAAGGGTCTCAGAGGGGAGAAAAGACTGATCAGCTCTAACACATGGGTCAAGCGTTCCCGCCTCATCTGAGGTTCACCAACCCACACACCAAGATAGGTATCATGACTATCATCGTTTACAAAAGAGGAGACCAAGGGCCAGATGGCTCACTCGCAGCAGAAGTGAAGCCCATGGACTCCCTGGCCGGGCTTTTCCTCCCTGAGGCTGCTGCCCCCGACCCAGCCTCAGGACACCAGGATTCGGCCAACCCCTCGGTCTCAGAGCAGAGAGAGGCCTCGGAGAACTCACCACACTCTCCGCCGAGGAAGGATTATGGAACTTCAAAGGGAGAAAGTGTTTCTTTCCTGCCCACAACCTCTTCATGTGCTTTCTAGAGGAAAAAGTGGGAAATCGGGAATGTTCATGGCCACGGCTGTTTATGTGCTCCGAGCTCAAGAGATGTAGACAGAAAAGCCAGTAGAGGGAGATGGTGGCCGGCTCGGCTTCCCTGTGTGGACCACAGCTCCTGGGACGTTCTCATCAGACTTAAAAATACTTTTAAAACACTTTTTGAATTGAGATATAGTTGACATATAACATTATATTAGGTTCAGACGTACAACATAATGATTTAAGTGTATATTGCAAAATGGTCACCATGATGAGTTAACATCCATCATCTTGCATAGTTATAAGATTTTTTTCTTGTGATGAGAGCTTTTAAGATCTACACTCCCCAGCTTGTAAATGTACAGCACAGCACTATTACCTAGAGCCACCGGGCTGTGTTTAACATCCCCATGATATTTATTCTATAACTGGAAGCTTATACCTTTTGACTCCCTTCACCCAGCCCCCTTCCACCCCCGCCTCTGACAACCTCAAATCTGTTCTTTGCATCTGTGAGCGTGGATTTTTGTTTTGTTTTAGATTCCACATATAAGTGAGATCATACAGTATTTATCCTTCCCTGTCTGACTTACTTCACTAAACGTAACACCTTTTAAGGTCTATCCACGTTCTGCAAATGGCAAGATTTCTTTTGTTTTTATGGCTGAATGGTATTCCACTGTGTGTGTGTGTGTGTGTGTGTGTGTGTGTGTCGCATTTTCTTTGCCCCTTCCATCCATCAATGGACATCTAGGTTATTTTCATATCTTGAATATTGTAAATAATGTGGCAATAAACATGGGGATGCAAATATGTTTCCAAAATAAGGTTTTTGTTTTCTTCCCATAAATACCCGGGAATGAAGTTGTTGGATCATCTGATGGTTCTATTTTTACTTTTTTGAGGGACCTCCATGCTGTTTTCCACAGCGGCTGCACAATTTGCATCCCCACCAACAGTGCACGAAGGCTTCATTTTCACCACATCCTCGCCCATACTGGCTACTTCTTGGGGTTTGGGGACTAAACTAGCCACTCGAACCGATGTGAGGTGATGCCTCACTGTGGTCTTAACACAGTCATGTGTTTCCCTGATGAATCTTAATCTTAATATATGAATCTTAATATAGTTTGTAAAAATAATATGTAGTTACCTAGTCTTCATGGTGACTAAATGTGGAAGTTGAGACTCTCTGTGTGCAGCTTTTATTTTTTTCAATTTGCTCTGTTTTCTTATTTGTTCTGTGATGGATATGTATTACTTATGTAATAATATTTCAAAACAGGTAATAATGGAAACCCATATTTAATGATAGGTCCACCTTATAACAACATAAAGGAAATTGAAAAAGGGACCATAGCCCCTCGTATTCCCAGCACCCCTGCAAACTGCTCTTGGTCTGGCCCTTTGAGTAAAGATTAGGTTGGCAATGGTTATGTTCATGGTGCATTTTTATCTGTGTCCTGCCTTTTTCCTAACATCCTATCTCTAGCATTTTCCAGGATATTTTGCAATTTTATGACCACTAAATTGGGAAGATTCAGTGTGAAATAAAGAATGTAAACATGTCATTAATAGTTTGCATCCTTGGGGCATCTGGGTGGCTCAGTCGTTAAGCATCTGGCTTCGGTTCAGGTCATGATCCCAGGGTCCTGGGAATGAGCCCCACATTGGGCTCTCTGCTCAGCAGGGAGCCAGCTTCTCCCACTCCCTCTGCCCCTGCTTATGTTCCCTCTCTCGCTGAATCTCTCTCTGTCAAATAAATAAATAAAATCTTGAAAAAAAAGTTTGTATATTTATTACATGACAAAAAGATGGCTTGGGGTTCTGTTAAGTTCAGTAAAATATATTAAATTACTTTCATCTCCTTTTTTAACTTTTTAAAGTTAAAAGTTGGTGTCTATTAGAAAATTCAAAATTGCATCTGTTAGCTTCATTGTCTCAGCTTGGCAGCCTGGAGTAGACCATGCCACAAGGAATACAAACATAGATATATTTGCACGAGGCACAGACAATTTCTGGAAGGATACAGAAAGTAAATAGTGCTTAGCTCTGGGGCAACAAACTGGGATATGAATGGGAGAAGGATTTTACATTAAATATTTTTATAACTTTTTTTTAAAAGAGATTAGATTAATTCTAAGAGAAATAAAAATACGAGCACAGTGCTAGTGCTATCTGGTTGTAGAGTTTTCTTATCCACTATTTCCTTTGCCCCATGGTCCTGTAAAGCAGACAGGATGGGGGTCATCAGTCCTCATGACAGGTATGGGAGGGAAGGGCCAGCCTGGACAAGAATAAGGCTCCCATCCCTGTGCCCTCTACCCATGTCAGCGCAGCCAGCTCTAAAAGGTGGTTGTGACTGGTTGTGGTCCAATGTCTCACTGATCATCTCCCAGGCACTTGCAGGCCATATCCCTGCATCAGGGAGGGCAGGGGAGAGTGGCAGTGTCCAGTCCACCCACAGGATCCGGGGACAAGAAAGCAGAGAGAGGGAGCAAGCTAGGGCTGTGATGGAGAGCTGGGGCCTCTTTGTACCAGGAGAGTACTTCCTTGCCTGCCATCTGCAGGAGACCCACCCTTTGGGCAGCCAGATGGGGAGGCTGTAAAGGCAGGATGCTCTGGGGAAGGGGAGGCAGTAAGAGATGGCCCTGGGCCTCCTGTGACTGCATGTGACTTAGAAACTAAGGTCGGGGGAGGGAAGAACTGAGAAACAGAGAGATATTGAGAGACAGACAGAGAGAGAGGAGAGAAGGCGGATACCTAAAATTCAACCACTATCTGCAGTGAAATGCTCACTACATATTCAAGGCCATCCCCTCCTCCTGCTCTGCTCTTCTAAAGACTCGTGCACCCGGTGTCCTTGACCTGATCTCCTTTGGAACCCCCTGACCCAGATGCACCTGCTAGGAACCCACTGTGGTTAGTCCTGGGGAGCAGGGCAAGTCTGAGCCCCAACAGAGATGCTGAACATACAAGACGTGATAAGGCATCTCAGGGCAGAAGACATGGCCAGCTGCTAATGGCACGGGTGAGTTCTTTTGTCTTTTGTCTCAGCCTTCTCAGCTGTTAAAACAGAGATGGAAGTGCCTCTTAGGTTGTGGTGAAAATCAAAAGAATTCTTTTTTTAAAAAAGATTTTTTATTTATTTGAGGGAGAGAGAGAGAGATCATGTATGCATGTCAGGGGAGGAGCAAAGGGAGAGGGAGAAGGAGGGAAGCAGACTCCCCACTGAGTGGGGCTCGATCCCAGAACCCTGAGATCATGACCTGGGCTGAAACCAAGAGATGGCTGCTTGATCAACTGAGCCACCCTGAAAATCAAAATATTCTAAGCACAATGTCAAGCTTATAGCAGAAGCTCAGATCAATAGATTTTTTGGTTTGGGGCTTTCTGTTTTACAACCAATAAATGTGGCTATTCCTGGATAGCATATACATTCCTGGTTCCAATCTGGACACTGCTATCACTACTCAGGAATTTCTAGAAAATTCTAGCTGAAGACACACCAGTGACTCCCAGAGCCCTCTTACCTGTAACAGGCCAATATGTGGAACAGATAGCTCACGCACGTGAGGGAGGCAGGCAAGATGGTCACCAGCCAGACTCCTGAAATAGAAGAAGTCACAGGAGAGGCCTGAGAAGATGAGCCAGAAACATTATTTTTAAAATACAGCTGTTCACATCACAAAGGGCTGGGTGATACATTTTACTTCAACACATTTCTTCTGTACATAAAGTTTTGCTTCTATTTCTTCTATTTCTGTCTCATTTCAGACAAACACATGCCCTTGCTATGCTTTACTTCTTGCACAAGCCTCTCCTTTGGTAAGATTTTCCATCTACAGTGAGTAATGGGAAGAGAAAATGAAGGAGTGTGCACATCCCA
Source organism: Mellivora capensis (assembly GCA_004024625.1). Taxonomy (NCBI): domain Eukaryota; kingdom Metazoa; phylum Chordata; class Mammalia; order Carnivora; family Mustelidae; genus Mellivora; species Mellivora capensis. The sequence goes on from PISX010000980.1 coordinate 120,184, forward strand.
GTCACCTCCCACCCTTGTAGAATGACTCGTAGTTGACTTCTCTTTGCCATCCCCGGTAAAAAGCGACCATGAGCAAGGGTAATTGGAGTCAAGAGGTCTTGAGTGACGTCTTTCGTCCCTCTTTTGGCAAGTTTTTAATATGTTGTATCTAATCTGCTTTCACCTGATCCTGTGTGCTTGGGAGCAAGGTGAGGGGGAGAAACAGGGAAGGGGAGTGATGTGTACATAGAGAAGCTTCCGGACAAGCTGTTTATCAGTCAGGCCAAAAACCATTTTTAAAAAATACAACACCTCTTCATAATGAAAAACACTTCATAGAGTAGAAGTAGAAGTTCCTCAACCTAATATAGAGCATTTGCAAAAAAAAAAAACCAAACAAAAAAAAACAAAAACAAAAAGCAAAACAAAACCAAAAAACCCACAGCTAACACCACGCTTAACAGCAAAAGACTGATTGGTTTCCCCCCTAAGTTCAGGCATAAGAAAATCAATGTCCACTCTTGACAATTCTACCCAACATCGTACTGGAGGGTCTAGCCAGGGAAAGTGGGCAAAAAAATGCAGCCAGTCTGCAAAGGAAAAAATAAAACTACCTCTGTTCACCAGTGACATGTTCTTATATTTTAAAAATTCGATGGAATTAACAAACAGAAAAGATTAAAACTCATTAATAAACAAGTTCATCAAGCTTGCGGGATACAAGACAAATGTATAAAAATCAACTGTATTTCTAGGCACTGGCAATGAACAAAATGAAAAGATGCTTGCATTAGTATCAAAAAGAATAAAATACTTAAGAATAAACAGAAGAAGTATGCAACCTGTACACTGGAAACTACAAAAGACTATTGAAAGAAATTAAAGAAGATTTCGATCCATGGAAAGACATGCTGTGTTCCTGTACAGGAGGTTCTTTGCTAACATGGCAACACTCCCTGAACCGATCTAAAGATTCAATCTAATCCTTCTCAAAATTCCAATACCAATTTTGCATAAATTGACAAGCTAATCTTAAAATTCATATGAAAATGAAGAGACCTAGAATAGGCAATATAATCTTGAAAAGGAAGAAGAAAATTTCAGGACTCACATTTCTTGATTTTAAATTTACTACAAAGCAACAGTAATGAGGACAGTGTGGTACTGCCATGAGGATAAATAGATCAGTGTGATAACCTGAGAATCCAGAAGTAAATCCTCTCCATCAGCGTACTTTCAACAAGGATGAAAAAGACAATTCAATGGGGGAAAGAACATGCTTTTCCACAAATGGCACCGGGGTAACTGATATTCACATGGAAACCAATGAAGTGAGAACCTTACCTCACAGCGTATACAAAAATTAACTCAAAAGGGGATGATAGGTTTAAATGTAAAAGCTAAAATTGCAGAAATCTCTAAAGGAAATAGGAAAATAAATCTTTGTGACCTCAAGTAAGGCAACGTTTTCTTAGATGCACTCATGTGATGAAAGAAAAATAATTATGCTGAACTCCATCAAAATTAAAACCATCTGTGTTTCAAAGGACACTGTCAAAAAAGGGAAAAAGCAACCCACAGACTGAGAGAAAAATTCTTGCAAATTGTATCTCTTTTAAGAGATTTGTGTGTAATATCAGAATTCTTACAGCTCAGTAATAATTTAGAAATGGGCAAAGAATCTCCATGGAGATAAACAGAAGATGTACAAATGGCCAATCCCCTCTAGTCCCATCCCAGTCAACATCCTTCGAAATCAGGGAAATGAAAACAAAAACCACAATAAGATGCCATTTCACACTTCCTAGGTCACTGTTATTAAAAAACAAAAAACATACCAACATGTGTTGGTGAAGATATGGAGAAACTGGATCCCTGATACATCGCTGGTGGTAATACACAGTGAGGCAGGTGCTTCTGAAAATAGTCTGGCATTTCCTTGAAAGCTTAAACATAGTTACCATACGATCCAGAATTCCACTCCTAGGTATATATCCAAGACATATGAAAATATATGAAAACCTTGGAGATGAATGTTCCCAGAAACATTACTCATAATAGCCAGAAAGTTGAAACAACCCAGATTTCCATCAACTGATGACTGGATCAGCACAATGTGGTATATTCATACAACAGAATAAACTCCAGCAATAAAAAATAATGAAGTTTGGTCACATGCCATGACATGGATGAACTTTGTAAACATTTGCTACGTGAGAGAAGCCAGTCAAAAAAGACCATGTATTGTGGGATTCCATTTATATAAGAAGTCCAGAAGAGCCAAATCCACAGAGCCAGAAAACAGTGGTAACCTAGGGCTGGGAATGTTGAGGGGAAATGAGGAGCGATTGCAAATGATTATGATTTCTTTTTAAGGTGATGAAAACGTTCCACATTTGATTGTGGTGATTGGTCGCACAACAGTGATGGCTGAGAATATACTAAAACCACTAAACTGTACTTTAAGTGGATGGATTGTGAGGTGTGTGAGTTATATCTTGGAAAGATCTATAAAGAACTCCTCAAACTCAACACACACAAAACAGATAATCATGTCAAAAAATGGGCAGAAGACATGAAAAGACACTTGTCCAAAGAAGACGTACAAATGGCTAACAGACACATGAAAAAATGTTCATCATCATTAGCCATCATTAGCCATTGAGATTCAAATCAAAACCACATTGAGATACCACCTTGCACCAGTTAGAATGGCCAAAATTAACAAGACAGTAAACAATAAGTGTTGGAGAAGATGTGGAGAAAGGGGAACCCTCTTACACTGCTGGTGGGAATGCAAGTTGGTGCAGCCACTTTGGAAAGCAGTGTGGAGATTCCTCAAGAAATTAAAAATAGAGCTTCCCTATGACCCTGCAATTGCACTACTGGGTATTTACCCCAAAGATACAGATGTAGTGAAAAGAAGGGCCATCTGTACCCCAATGTTCATAGCAGCAATGGCCACAGTTGCCAAACTGTGGAAAGAACCCAGATGCCCTTCAACGGACAAATGAATAAAGAAGATGTGGTCCATATATACAATGGAGTATCACACCTCCATCAGAAAGGATGAATACCCATCTTTTGTACCAACATGGACGGGACTGGAGGAGATTATGTTGAGTGAAATAAGTCAAGCAGAGAGAGCCAACTATCATATGGTTTCACTTACTTGTGGAGCAGAAGGAATATCATGGAGGACATGGGGAAATGGAGAGAAGTGAGTTGGGGGAAACCGGAGGGGGAGACAAACCATGAGAGACTGTGGACTCTGAGAAACAAACTGAGGGTTTTGGTGGGAGGTTGGATGAGCCTGGTGGTGGGTATTGTGGAGGGCACGTATTGCATGGAGCACTGAGTGTGGTGCATAAACAATGAATTTTGGAACACTGAAAAGAAATAAAATAAAATGAAAAACAAAAAGAAGGAAAAAGAAAGCTGATCTCCATTCCTTCCAAGTTTTAAATGTGTTTCTATCCCAGCATCACCAGGATTAGGCAAGGGCTATATCCCAAACCTCAACCATCACAAAGGATGCAGGTAAACCCCCATAAATCTCACCCCCAAGGGCACAAGGAGCCTTGAAGGATGGGAGGAATGAGCAGAGCGAATGCAGACTTATTCCAGCCAGCAGCGAGAGCACGGCTGACAACACACTTTTCATTTAATGTTTATCTTCCCAAAGATGAATGTTTATCTTCAAAGATGAAGCCTAAAAGTCTCTCTCGGCCAGGGGACAGCGGTGTTAAAGCCGAAAAAGATCAAGATGGAGTGAAAATTTTATATTTTGACTCTCAAAGTATCTAAACATGAGAGAAATATGCAGAAGAGAGGGTAAAACACGAGTGAATATGGTGACATATTTACTCCAGGTTCACCCAGAGTGAGTAACTTAGGTTGGCATTACAAACTTGCCCAGAGGAGGGGGGAAAGTAAACTTTCAAAACTATGACTTAAAATCAGTATGATTGAACTTAAAGATTAGACCAGGCTTGCTGAGCGTGGTACTCAGGAACTCCTCCGCCTGAGCATGAACCTATATTAAAGATGAATAGGAATGTTCAAAGGCAACAGTGAAATATGTTGGTATGGAAGGGGCGGTACCCCAGTGCTCACATCAAAGTAACTTTCCATGCCATGTGTATGAAAGAGAATTTCCCTCAAATAATTCACAGGAGGTCTGTTTCCTTCTGGTTGCCATACTCTACCAGATTATGTGTCTTAAATAAAAATATCATTTGCAACACCTGTTTCATGACTTAAGGAACATTTGCTAATTTATGGCCATTAAATGTCGATGCTACTGAGGTTTTTGGAAACTACTTCCCACCCCGTTCCAAGCCCCCATTTAAAGATGAGGAAGCTGGAGCTCCTGGGTGGCTCAGTGGGTTAAGTCTCTGCCTTTGGCTCAGGTCATGATCCCAGGGTCCTGGGATCGAGCCCCGCATCAGGCTCTCTGCTCAGCAGGGAGCCTACTTGCTACTCTCTCTCTCTCTCTCTCTGCCTGCCTCTCTGCCTACTTGTGATCTCTGTCAAATAAATAAATAAAATCTTTAAAGATGAGGAAGCTAAGGACAAGAGAGAGGACCTGACCTGTCTGATGACAGGGAGTTTACCTGCAAGAAAGAGGGAAGAACTCACCTCCCTCCCTAGGCAATGGACGAAGAATTAGAACGTCGTTTTCAAAGACAACTGGTATCTTAAGGTGAAGTGACTGCTATGGACAGACTCGTATGTCAAGACCCTAACCCCCAGCATGATGGTAGGTTGAGTTGTGGCTTTGGGGATTAGTGCCATTATAAGAAGAGAAAGGAGACAGCCGGCTTCCTCTCCCCACTCTCCTGCACTGAGGATACAAAGAGATGGCCCTCTGGAAATCAGGAAGCAGCCTCTCCCCAGACACCAGACCTGCTGGCACCTTGAACTCCTCAGGCTCCAGAACTGGGGAATGAGTAAGTGCTTGTTGTTTCTACTACCCAGTCTACGGCAATTTGTTACAGCAGCCTGAACTAAGCAGAAGTTACATATGAAGAGCAGAAATAAAACATCTGTATAATCCTAACAAAAAGCCATGACTTGCTGTTTTATTTTTTCCAAAGTGAAAAAGAGAGGATGATTTAATTGTTCCCACTGGCATAAAAAAAAAAAATAGGCTATTTAAAATGAGAAAACTCTATGGGGCGCCTGGGTGGCTCAATGGGTTAAGCCTCTGCCTTCGGCTCAGGTCATGATCCCAGAGTCCTGGGATCGAGCCCCACGTCGGGCTCTTTGCTCAGCGGGGAGCCTGCTTCCCTCCTTCTCTCTGCCTGCCTCTCTGCCTACTTGTGATCTCTGTCTGTCAAATAAATAAATAAAATCTTTAAAAAAAAATAAAATAAAATGAGAAAACTCTATGGGGCGCCTGGGTGGCTCAGTGGGTTAAGCCTCTGCCTTCAGCTCAGGTCATGATCTCAGGGTCCTGGGATCGAGCCCCACATCGGTATCTCTGCTCAGCGGGGAGCCTGCTTCCCCCTCTCTCTCTGCCTGGCTGTATGCCTACTTGTGATCTTTGTCTGTCAAATAAATAAACAAAATCTTTAAAATGAGAAAATTCTGAGGGCATGATTAATTCAGCCCCAAACAGATTTTAACAGAATGGCCAAGATCCCAATCCCACTGGCCTTCCAGTCACCCCGGGAGGCATAGATCAGTTGTAACCCACGTATCTCCCAAACTAGGCACCTCATGCCCCTGCATGTAGCAATGCTACAGCAATAATTATCCCAGGTAGGCACCTGCCATGAGTTCCAAATCCTTCTCCCAGTTTCCCACACTTTCCCAACAAAGGAGGTGTGGCGGTGTTACCTTTGGTGACGCTCATCAGCTCTTTCACCTGCAGGCTGACTGGGGTCAGGGTGTCCGTCTGGTTCACAGAGGCGATGTAGCTCTCCAGCTCCCCCTCAAACACATCCAGCTCGTCTCTCACGTACACGAACATGCAGAACTCAATGACAATGAACTGGTAAAAACAGCAAACATTTCAACGTCACACCCGAGTCCAGCCTAGTAGGTGAATAAAATATGGACCTCTCTTTGGTTTTGAGGTCAAAACTTTTTTTTTAAAGATTTTATTTATTTATTTGACAGAGAGAGATCACAAGTAGGCAGAGAGGCAGGCAGAGAGAGAGGGGGAAGTAGGCTCCCCGCTGAGCCGAGAGCCGGATGCGGGGCTCGATCCCAGGACCCTGAGATCATGACCTGAGCCAAAAGCAGAGCCTTTAACTCACTGAGCCACCCTGGCACCCCTAGGTCAAAACTCTTTGAAGCTCAAAACTCATCTGAAATAGACTCTGGACAGTGGCTATTCCAACATGAGTGGGACTGTGACCTCTTTGAAGACTTCTTTGGAGTCACCCCAAACCCTTTTCTTCACCCGAAAGTACACAGGACTAGGTCCTACAAGGGCTCAAAGAACTCTTCAAACATTAATTATACCCAAGTGAAATGAATGCCTGTGACTAAGGAGTGACCTTGGGGACAATTCAAGCTGTATCTCTCACCGCTGTCCTTCTGGGGTCTTGGTGGTAACCATGTTAGAGAAGGTGCTGGTTCCTGTATGCAGGTCACATGTGCTCACTCCTGTCATCCTGTCATCATGGTTCCATGGCTCCATGCCTACCATCATGCCAAAGCTTCTAGAGTTCCTACTACCATTTAACTTCATCAACCAAAGACCATGGGTTTCTCCTAGGTCAAGACTGATGAATCCGCCGTCTTCTCTCTTCCACGTCTTAGCATGGTGCTTGGCATTCGGTAGATAGCCATCAAAAACTTAAGGAACACAGTAACTTCAAGTCGGTAATTCACATTGTGGAGAAATCCAGTTGTCCATTAAAATCCATTCTCCCCTTTGGGCGCAAAGCTGGACTAACTATCCCAGCCTCCCTTGAGTTAGATGTGGCCACATGACATGGTTCTTGCCCCTGGAAGAGGAGTGGAAGGAATGTGTGCCTTCCACACGGGCCTTTGAAAACCTTCCATGTGCATTTCTCCATGCACCTCCCCCTTCTGCTGACTGGATGCAGATGGTGAGGGTTCTTGGGGATAATGAGGAACATGATGGAAGAATCTGGGTTATGGAGTAACATGCAGAGGACTTCAGGCCCCCCAGACCTGAAGCCCCACCCACTCAACATTGTTACTTGGGCAAAAATATATATAGTGTTAAGTCACTGAAATTTAGGGCTTTATGTGGTACTTTAGCATTACCTAATACATTCATTTAAAACTCAATCATAGGATTAATTTATATAGGTATCATCCAGAAGACAATTTGGTCTTGCCATTTCTATCTATCCATGTTGACCCTACTTTTGACTGAAACATTTTACCTCAGGTAACTTTGACCACATGAAATGTTTTAATCCTGTGCTTAATAAAATATTAAAATCAAAATTATGCCAACATTTAAATTTTTTTGTTGTTGAGAAAGCAAACCTAAATAATACACCTATGCTGAAACATGATTATCACCCATACCCCATAGTTCACCTAGGGTTCACTCCTGCTGTTGCACATTCTATGGATTTCAACAAACCTTTAATGACCTGTATCTACCATAATAGTATCATACAAGGTATTTCCACTGCCTCAAAAATCTTGTGTGTTCTGCCTATTCATCCCTCCCTCTTCCCAACACCTGGAACTCACTGGTCTTTTACTGTCTCCACAATTTTGCCTTCCAAAATATCACGCAGTTGGAATCATACATTGCGTGACCTTTTCAAATTGGCATCTTTCACTTACTAATATGCATCTAAGTTTCTTCCATGTCTTTTCATGACATGATAAGTCATTTCACTTTAGTGCTGAATTGGATCCCATGGTCTGGATGTACCAAAAACTATTTATCCATTCATCTACTTACTGAAGGGATCGTGGTCACTTCCATATTTTAGCAATCATGTATAAAGCTGGTATAAACATCCACGTGCAGGTTTTTGTGTGGACAAAAGTTTTTGGTGCATGTGGGTAAATACCAAGGAAGGTGATTGCTAGATCACATGGTAAGAGTACGTTTAGTTTTATCAGAACTCACCGAAATATCTTGCAAAGTGGCCATACCATTTTTATTTCCACCAGCAATGAATGAGATTCCTGTTGCTCACATCCTTATCTGTATTTGATGTTGTCAGTGTCTTGAATTTTTGCCATTCTAATAGGTGTGTAGCAGTATCTCATTGTTGTTTTAATTTGCATTTTCTTGAAGACATATCCTGTAGAGCACGTTTTCAAAAGCTTATCTGCCATCTGTCTATCTTCTCTGGGAGGTGACTATTAAGGTCTTTGGTCCATTTTTCAACCCGTTATTTATTTTCTTCTTGTTGAATTTTAAGTGCTCTTAATGTATTTTGAATAACAGACTTTATCAGATGTGTCTTTTGCAAATATTTTCTCCCAATGTGGCTTGTCTTTTTGCTCTCTTGACAAGGTCTTTTGCAAAGTAAAATGTTTTTATTTTAATGAAGCCCAGCTTATCAACCTTTCATGGATTGTGTCTTTGGTGTCATATCTAAAAAAAATCATCACCACTTCAATGTAGAGAACAAACGGATGGTTACCAGAGGGGAGGTGGGTGGAGGGACGGGCGAAATAGTGAAGAGGAATAAGGAGTGCACTTGTGACGAGCACTGGGTGATATACAGAATAGTTGAATCACTATACAGTACACCTGAAATAATATGTTAACTATACTGGAATTAAAATAAAAATACATACATATATAAATACATAAATTCACACTTATCAGTCCCTCAAATAAATGCTTGGTAATGCCAAAAATAGTAACAATAATAAATTTCACTTCATTTTAAAAAATGAGAAGTCATCATCAAACCCAAGGTCAACTAGATTTTCTCCTATTTTACCTTTTAGGAGTTTTATAGTTTTGCATTTAACATTTAGGTCTGTGATCCATTTTAAGTTAATA
>PISX010000980.1:129230-222852 GCA_004024625.1 Mellivora capensis
GCCCCTTCAAAACCCTCAGGTTGTTTTTCAGAGTCCATAGTCTCTCATGGTTCATCTCCCCCCCAATTTCCCTCAACTCCCTTCTCCTCTCCATCTCCCCATGTCCTCCGTGTTATTTGTTATGCATTTGTCTATTCTTTTGCCAACACCGCAGTGTCATGATTAGTGCAGCTTTGCAGTAAGTCTTGAAATTGAATGGTGTCAGTCCTTCAACTTTCTTCTTCTCCTTTAAAATTGTGTTGGCTCTTATGAGTCGTTTGCCTCTCCCTGAAAACCTCAGAACCATTTTGTCAATGTCCAAAACCTAACTCCCTGGGATTCTGATTGAGATTGCACTGAACTCCAATATAGATCAATCCCAATATATGTAGACTAATTTGGGAAGTACTGATACCTTGATATTGAGTCTTTCCAACCACGAATATAGAATATATCTCCATGTATTTATTTGATTCCTTTCAACACAGGTTTGTAGTTTTCCTCATATAGATCTTGTATATATTTTTATTAGATTTACATGTAAGTATTTCTCTTGGGGGGATGCTAATGTAAATGATACTGTTTTTTTTAAAGATTTTATTTATTTATCTGACAGACAGAGATCACAAGTAGGCAGAGAGTCAGGCAGAGAGAGAGAGGAGGAAGCAGGCTCGCTGCTGAGCAGAGAGCCTGATGTGGGGCTCAATCCCAGGACCCTGAGATCACGACCTGAGCCGAAGGCAGAGGCTTAACCCACTGAGCCACCCAGGTGCCCCGATACTGTACTTTTAATTTCAAATTCCCCTTGTCCAATGCTGATATATAAAAGAGCAAATGACTTTTATATGTTAACCTTGTACCCTGCAACCTTGCTATAACTACTTATTAGTTCCAGAATCAGGTTTTTTTTTTAAGACTTTAAGTAATCTCTGCACCCAGTGTGGGGCTCAACCTTAAAACCCCAAGATCAAGTGTCACATGCTCTACTGACTGAGCCGGGCAGGTGCCCCTTCAGGAATTTTTTTGTTGATTCTTTTGGATTTTCTACATACACAATCATGTCGTCTGTGAACAAAGACATTTTTACTTCTTCCTTCCCAATCAGTATAGCTTTTATTTCCTTTTCTTGTCTTATTACTTAGGTAGGATTTCCTAAGTAAATGTTGAGTGGTGAGGGGGAACAGTCTTGCCTTCTTCCTGATCTTGGTGGAAAAGCTTCTAACTTCTCACCATAAAGTATGATGTTAGCTGTAGGATTTTTGTTGATATTCTTTATCATATTGAAAAAGATCCCCTCTATGACTAGGTTGCTGAAAAATTTCTCAACTGGTGTTGGATTTTGTTAAATGTATCTTTGTTTTTCTGCATCTATTGATATGATCATGTGGTTTTTCTTCTTTCAGTTACTGATGTGATTGATTACATTAATTTTTAATATTGCGCCAGGTTTGCATATCTGAGATAAATCCCACTTGGTTGTAGTATATAATTCTTTTTAGACATTGCTAGATTTTATTTGCTCCGTTCCATTGTGGTTCTCCTATCCACCTGTCTGTCTCCAATTTTAGGGGCAATGGTTTGCACCATGACTTCTCTTTCCTTATGCATTTAAGAAGAACTATTGATTTTTCAGTTTGTTCAGGTTTTTACTTGTTGTTAGGATAGAGTGGCATCTTGCAGACTCTTTACATAGAACTGATAGCCAGAAGCCTCCATAAAAAAATCAATTATATTTATTAGTAATATTTGCCATGGGGGTGAAAGTATCCTTGGAGTAAAAATGGTAGGGGTCAAAATATTGTTCTTCTTTGATTACCAGAGATTCAGTTTTGACCTAGCTTTTGAAGAATATCCCCTGCCCTAACCCCACCCCATTTATGAAACAGAAAAGGATTTGTTCAGATCTACTTACAAGGTACAGGCATATGAAAGCCAGCACAGTGGTTCCAATCATTCTGCTTGGGAACTGAAAGCAGGGATCCCACTCATAAATTCGGGTTTGGAACCAGGACTTTTTAGTCTCCCTGTGAATGAATAAATAACAAGAAAAGAGAGGCTGTGGTTGACAGCAAATGACTGATTCTTCTGAAAATAACCTCATTGCCCCTGCTTCATCTTAGAATGCAGGGAAGAACACTGATAGATCCCAGTTTTCATTCTCCCCTCATTCTTAAGAACAGAGACTGTTTTACTCAATACAGCGATTCAGCAGACTAAAGTGCTATGGCTTCTGACTCTTACCGATAAGACTGGAAGACCAAGCACGGGCTGATCAGATGTGACCACAGTGTGGCATGGCATTTTGGGGAAGGTGCTGAAGTAGAATTGACACAGCTGGGAGGGACCCCACTGCCTTTCCTTCTTTTCTCCTGCCCAGCATCTGAAATGCAGACATGGTAGCTGGTCCAAGCTGGAGCCCAACCAGCATCTACCTTGGACGTGGACAGCCTTCATGATGACAATCACTAAGAATGGCAGCCGAAAGACAGGTGATCAGCAAACTTCCATGGTGGGCAGTGTGGGGTCAGTATGAACTGCCTGCCTGCAGAATTCTTTGACATGAAGAAGAAAGAAATCTCCCTCTTGTGTGTCCCACTGTTGTTTTCCATTTTCTGCTACACATAAGCAAATGTAGTTCTAACCAAAGTATGAGCCTTGCCACTGTATGACCTTGGACTAGCCACATCCCTTCTCTGAGGCACATCCCCTTGTATATGGTGGCAGTGGCAGGGATAGGTCACTGAAGACCAGGTGCTTTTGCTTGGCCATGAGCTATGTCCTCTTATATTGATAAGAGCACAGCAGTCTTTCTCTGGGAACCTGCCCCCTCCCATCAGTCCTAGTGGTAAAGTGAGCCTGAAAAACTTCCTAGTTCCAATGGTGAATATGTGACAGGCTTAACAATCCATTTATTCTAATTGCCTAGCCACAGGAATTGGTTTTGGAAAGACGTGTGATCCAATGAATCACAATGGGAGTTTGGTTTGAATTATTAGAAAGGAAAATTTCTTTTTCCTATGAGCTTAAACCAAGAGGGTATAAGCTTAGATATACTGGGGGCCACCACCAGGAAGAAACCCCCCTCACTACAAGGCTAACACAGATCAAAGCAGAACTAAGAGAAAATGAGGGAACTTGCCCTGGTTGTTTTGTCAATGAAGCCACCGGATCAATGGCCATCTGAGCTGACCCTCTCTACACTTTCAGTTATGGGAGGCCATATGTTTCCTTCTTCTCTTAAATCTAGTTTGAGTTGAGTTTCTGCCATTAGCCGACGAGAGTCCTGACTATTCTGTGCCCTTCCAGGCATCTCAGGGGCTGCCACACCTCAGGGCTCATCCACACTGGTGCAAACATGGAGGGGTGAATGGGGGTGCCCCACGGCTTACTGCAGGGGGGGCTTCCTCAGGAGACGTTTGACATGTTCCACCTGGTGAACTTCCAGGAAAGGCTTTTCTTCCTGTGAGAAAAGAGACAGTTGTATGCTGGGGCTCAAAAATCCTCGTGACAGGCTCTTGTCACAGAGGCCAGGAATTTGGGTCAAGTTGTTCTTCTGGATGGAGCACAGTGGTTAAGAGAGAGCCTCAGCAACCGAGCTCTCTGGCTGTTGTTCCCGCCCTACTCCAGACAAGCGACATGACCTTGGGCAAAGCAACCCACCTCCCCGGGTCCGAGTTTCCTCACACAGAACTGGAGCAATAAGAATAGCGCCTCCTGGGTATTTTTTTTAAAGATTTTATTTATTTATTTGACAGAGATCACAAGTAGGCAGAGAGGCAGGCAGAGAGAGAGAGGGGGAAGCAGGCTCCCCGCTGAGCAGAGAGCCCAATGTGGGGCTTGATCCCAGGACCCTAAGATCACGACCTGAGCCAAAGGCAGAGGCTTAACCCACTGAGCCACCCAGGCGCCCCCTCCTAGGTATTTACCCCAAAGATACAAACGTAGTGATCCGAAGGGGCACGTGCACCCCAATGTTTATAGCAGCAATGTCCACAATAGCCAAACTATGGAAAGAACCTGCATGTCCATCAACAGATGAATGGATAAAGAAAATGTGGTATATATATACAATGGAATACTATGCAGCCATCAAAAGAAACGAAATCTTGCCATTTGCAATGAGGTGGATGGAACTAGAGGGTATTATGCTAAGCAAGATAAGTCAATCAGAGAAAGACAATTATCACATGATCTCCCTGATATGAGGAATTTCAGAGGCAGGGTGGGGTGTCATGCGGGGAAGGGAGGGAAAAATGAAACAAGATGGGGTTGGGAGGGAGACAAACCATAAGAGGCTCTTAATCTCACAAAACAAACTGAGGGTTGCTGGGGGCTGGGTGGGGAGGGAGAGGGTGGCTGGGTGATGGACATTGGGGCATTGGGGAGGGTATGTGCTATGGTGAGTGTTATGAGTTGTGTAAGCCTGATGATTCACAGGCCTGTACCCCTGATGCAAATAATACATTGTATGTTAATTAAAAAAAAAAAAAAAGAATAGCGCCTCCCTCCTGGGGCGGTTGTGCAGACCAGACCGCGGGGACGCACACAGGGCTCCTACTCAGTACTCACCGTCTGCAGCTCCCAGCCCAGGTGCACCCTCAGAGACTTGACAAACATATGCAGGAAGCGGCCCAGCAGGAAGGCCAGGCACAGCAGCGAGGGCCAGTAGAACAGGACTGTCTCGAACCTCCCTAAAAACTACAAGCAAAACAGAGCATGGTGCGGGCTATGGCTGGGCCAGGGCCAGGCCACCAGTGAGGCTGTGGCCGGGGATCTGCCTGCCCTGGCCCGCGCTCACTAAGCCCACTCTCTCAGAGCCTGGGCAGCCAGGCGTCCATCTCTGCTCCCCCCAGCCCCCCACCCTGGCGCCTGCCGTGGCCTACAGCCCAGGAGCACTGGGTGTGAGTCCTAATATCCCCATTTTATTGTATACAAAGGGCTTTCATGGCTTCTTCTGTTCAGGGATTAAATACTGCTTTCAGAAAATACAACAGTGGGGGAGAGAAAGAGGGGTGAAGAGGGGAAATAGGGAGGGGAGGACAGGAGAGGAGAAAATAGGGAGAGAGTAGAGAGAGAAGGAGGAATAGAAAGAGAAGGAAGAAAAGGAAGGAATGGAAAGAGGAAGGAAGGAAGGAAGAGAGGGAAGGAGGGGAAGGCACAAAGGAAGAAGGAAGGAAGGTGGGAGGGAGGACAGGGGGACGGAAGGCCCCGTAACTGCCATCACGTTGACAGCAACACAAGTTCCCAAGTACAGATCTCTCAAGATGGTGCTCATAGTTTATCTGTGATTTTAGTTTCATTTTAATCACACACACACACACACACACACACACACACACACAGAGTAAATTTTTTTTCAGGACAAGTAATATTGTGACTTATCTTTCACAATTTAGAGGTTGGTTTTGTGGAATTTTTTAATTCCACAAAATTTAATCTTTTTTAAAAAGATTTATCTATTTATTTCAGACACAAAGGGAGTGTGTGCGTGAGCAGGGGGAGGGGCAGAGGGAGAGGGAGAAGGAGAGAATCCCAAGCAGACTCCCTGCCCAGTGCAGAGCTGGACACGGGGCTCGATCCCACGACCCCAAGATCACGACCCAAGCTGAAATCAAGAGCTGGATGTTGAGCTGACTGAGCCACCCAGGCGCCCCAGTTCCATGTTTTCTGTGTTTCCAGAGCACTTGCTCCCACGGGGAGCTGGGTTTTGATGTTGTGCTGTTCAGGTAGATATGGGGGCTCTTGTCTCCCCTTCATCCTCCTCTCTAATGTCTGTTCCCTGCTTACACATCAGACATCACCACTGCCAATATTCCCGTGTCTTTCCTCTGTATCCAGCCTTATCTCTGTTACAAATTGAGATCATACCAAATACACAGGTCTGTATACATCATAATCAGCTCCCCACATGCTCACAAATTATTTGCATATGTCACTTTTAATCCTGCATAACAGTGCATTACTTACATGAACCAACTTTATTTAAAGTTTCTCCTAATTTTTTACTTTTTAGACTCTTCCAACGTCTCATCTTTACATATAACGTTTCCATGAATACATTTCAGAACATGAGACGAAATCTCTATTATTACCTTAGTCTGGATTCCAGGCCCATGATTTTTAACCCATAAGTCCCATTAGCCCCTGAGCCTCATTTTCTTATCAGTGAACTGGGGACAGCTCCCACACACAGCCTTCAAAGGGTCTCGAAGCACCTTGAACTCTGCAATAGTTAATCTGGGGGGCTGAGCCTTGAACAACACCTAGCACACAGCAGTTCTTACCATTAGTGATTCTGGGCATAGAGGTAAGACCCTGCCCTCTCCCTTAATTAACCACGAATATTTCAAATTTCAGAAGAACCTCGGAAGCCTGGAAGCTCTCCAAGATACCAGAGTAAATGCCAGGGATCTGGAATCTCCGGCACTGTGAGCAGAGTGGAGGGCATCTTTTCGGGCAGAGGTGTGCTAGAATGTTCTTAATCCCAGCACCGAGATGCAGAGGGAAAGCCCAGCCCCCAAACTCGTTTTCTAGTCCAGCTCCCCCAGACTCCCTTCTTCACACCCTCTAGTCCCCCACGGTGAGTGAAGCCCAGGAGAGACTTCGGCAAGGATCCCATCAGCTCCGGACCCCAGTGGCCCACTGGTGCTCCCCGCACCTGCCCAGTCACCCTTCTAGATGCAGCGTGACACCGTCTGTCATCTTTGCTCCTTCTCCTCACATACAAGGCCAGACAGATGAACCAGTTCCCTCCAGTTCCAACCTGGCATGGCCAACCTGGGTGGTTCATCCAGTCCAACCTCCCATTTTCCAGACAGAAAAAGTGAGGCTACATGAAGGAATCGAAAGAAGTGAGCTTTGGAGTCAGCCAGACCTGGTCTCAACTCTCGAATCTGCTATTTCTGAAGAGTTACTTAATACACTTGGCCTCTGTTTCCTCACCTGTGAAACGGGTCTGCTGAGAGGCTCCTCACCTCGAGGGGCTGCTGTGAACATGAACTGAGAGGACTCTGTCTGTGAATGAGCACCTTGATGAGCGTAAGATGTACAAACGGAAGCACCGTGAACGGTTCCAGCTCCTTCCGTTCACACAAGGCAACTGAGGCCCAGAGAGTGGCAGGGGCTCGTCCAGTGTCACACAGCAAACCGGTCACAGGGACAGGACTGAACACTCTAAACTTAGCTCAGCAGGGACTCACCTGTCCGTGGGGACACTCTGTGATGTAAAGGACGGTGACAGCAAACCTGCAGGACACAAACAGGGTCTGGGGTACTGTGGCTGCTCCCAGCATAGCCCCCGGGAAGAAGCCCAGATTCCATCAGCCTGGAACTCCCTCCCCTTCCCCTCCTCCTTGGGAGGGCTGGTGCCCAGGCCTCTGTGTCCCTCCCTCCCAGATCAGCCACCCTGCTTATGCTCAAGTATGTGCACCAAATTCATCTCGCGTGCGCTCGGGTAGGACACAATTCTGGCCTGCATCTCTGGGGCTGACAATCCATGAAGGATGGGCTTGTATGTCCCACCGGATCGAGTCGGGGACCGCAGCCCACAGGGAAAACAGCAAGATACAGACCAAGAGGCCAGAACACATGATCCACAGGGACTGGCCTGTTTTCCCGCGTGTTCCCGGGCTCCGAGCAGGGATATGATAGGGTGTTTGCCGAGGGAGTAAGCGGGTGCGTGAAGGGGCGCAGGAGCCTGGCATGAGCGGTGGTGTGTGCTGGAGACTGTGGGGGATGGAGAGGCAGGGGAGGCCTGCCCGCAGTGCCCTGAACGTCAAGCTGAGGTGCACGGACTTTCTGCTGGGCTCCCGGGGGAGACAGGACAGCACAGAGAAGAAGCATCCAAATGGGGCTCCTACATCCTCCCCACTAGGACTCTGGGCAGTTTACGGAAATGAAGTCTGCTCCATCGCTGACTTCGGGGAACATTCTGATCACAAGTGGCTCATGAAGCAGAAAGCACAGTGGACCGACCTTCCGCAGCCTGACGTGCAGCCCCACAGACAGGCTCCAGTGGGACTGGGAGCAGTCACCCCACCCGCCCATCTTGAGCCTCAGGTCTGGGCAAAGAGGCCCTCCATGGGGAGCTCCCAAGTTACCCCCAGCCCTTTGTCCAGAGGTCAGCCACGGCCGAAGCAGTCACAGGACAGCAGGCAGGCAGCGTCCGTCTTACCAGATCAGAGAGTAGCTGAAGCCGAGGACGGAGCTGAGCAGCTGGAACTCCGACGAGAGGCAGGCAAAGAAGGGGAAGTGGGACAGGCCGACTTCCATGCCTCCGATCAGCAGCACAAAGGCTGGGAGAGACAGGGCCAGAGATGCTGTGAGTCCTCTTCTCACAGGCTCGGCGTGTCCCATGGAAGTGATGGGGCTTTACAGCGACTTCGGGTCGCAGGCCTCAGGACCCAAGGAGATGAGAGGACAAGCCCCAGCTCCGCAAGGAGGAATGCGGGAATGTCTTTCCCTCTTGCAAATGACCCTTCCTGGGACCTCTTCCATGCCAGGCACTGGCTACGTATTGGGATGGAGAAGACCTGGCCCCTGCCTTTGGCCAGCTCACAGTGTGAGGTGCAGAGACAGGCCATGTAGAGGGACAAACTGTAACGACCAAGAGTAAAGCACTGGGAGTGTACCACGGCAACACAAAGCGAGGTGATATGTGTGCACAAAACCTCTCGTAACCACCCTGCCTAGATGAAGCAATGATAATATGCATTCTGCCACTGACTGGCTCTTAGAGGGTTTAACAGGGTCCAGGAAGATCCAATCATGCAAGATGACCTTTACAAAGTATCTGCTTTAAGCCGGGTCCAGAGCCAGGCACTAAGGCTACAGGAGGAACGAGCTAGCTTCTTGCTTTGAGATGCTTGCTGTCCAGTAGAGAAGACAGGGAGGAAGGTGAGTGGTGTGTTAACAGAGGCACAGTCAATCTGTTGTGGGGACAAGAAGTAGAAGCCCCTGGGGGCACTTGGGTAGCTCAGTAGGTTAAGGCCTCTGCCTTCAGCTCAGGTCATGATCTCGGGGTCCTGGGATTGAGCCCCACATCGGGTTCTCTGCTCAGTGGGGAGCCTGGTTCCTCCTTTCTCTGCCTGCCTCTCTGCCTACTTGTGATCTCTCTCTTGGTCAAATATAATCTTAAAAAAAAAAAAAAAAAGTGGAAGCCACTGACTTCACCTGGGGTCTGGATCAGGGAAGGCTTCTTGGAGGTGGTGACATTTAGCAAGGCCAGGAAATATAAGCAGGAGTTTGTAAGATGGAGAAGAGAAGGGAAGGAAGGGCATTCCTCACTCAGAGAATGGGAGGGAGATGGCCAGTTGGTGCTGGTCAGTATTTACGTGAATGTGAGGGGTGGTGGCTGGCAGGAGAGGACCATATATGAGGAAGAATTTTTGTGAGGATAGAAGCTCCAAGAGCATAATTTTGCAATCTACCTGTCACAGAAGCAGACAGGGCAACTAAGACAGCAAAACCAAACCCGGAGAAAACATCTACCAGAAATCTAGGTCTCGAGGCCATTTGGTCTCAACATCTGAATACGTGGAAGCAGAGGAAGGCAATGGGATGTCTGAAGGCCCGAGAGCAGGACAGCCCCAACCTGCCAGCAGACACAAGACACCGAAGCTGAAATCCCAGCTGAAAGCCGACAAGGTGACAAAGGCTGCGAATCACGGGTGAGAAAACCCGTTGGCTCTGACCTCCCTCCGTGGACTACCTCAGACCACTCCCACGACACAGCCCCTATGCAGGCGGCCTGCAGACCCGTAAGACTCTAAAGCGAGAGGGAGAGGAACGTTAGCAGCTGGGAAACCGTGGGCCCAGACGCCAGCAGAGGGAAGAAGCTGACTGGGGAAGGCTCGGGTTATTAGGAGGATACAGTTCTATGATCACTTTGTGACAACAGAAGAGAGGGAGCTCGAGCCACGAAGCAGGAAATGATGTTCTGACCCTCCAGATGCTCCACAGCACTGGTCTTTAGGGACCTGCAAATCCAGATGGCAATCAGATGCTACCTCACCCATGCTGAGATGCTGTCTTTTTTTTTTTAAATAGAAAATACCACTGGGGAGGGTGTGGAGAGATCGGAGCCCTCACATGCTATAGATCCATGGAGAAGAGCAGAGTCCAGAAACAGACCCATGCGTATGTGGCCGATTGATGCTGACAAAGGTCCAAAGGCAATTTTGTGGGCAAAGAACAGGTTTTTGAAATACATGGTATTGAAAAAAAAAATGGATAACCAAAAGCAAAAAAAAAAAAAAAAAACCAATAACAAAAACAAAACCCTTCAGTCCTTACCTCATACCATACACAAAACATTAACAAAATGTATCATAGACCTAAGTGCAAAATATCATGATTATAAAGCTTCCAGAAAAAACACCCTGGAGAAAAATCTAAATAACCTTAGATTAGACAAAGATTTCTTCTATGACACCATCAGCATGATCCATAAAAGAGAATGAATAAATTAGATTTCATCAAAATTTTAAGTCAGCTTTTCAAAAGAAATTGTTGGTAGAATAAAAACAAAAGCCACAGACTGGGAGCAAATGCAATTCAGACATTTGATAAAGGACTTACGCACAGAACTAGATATAGAATTCTCAAAACTCAATAGGAAGGAAACAAAACCCCTCACTTTTGCAAATAAGGAAAGTGATCTGGACCCTTTACCAAAGAAGCTGTAGGGTTAGCAAATAAGCACATGATAATATGCGCAACGTCCTCAGTCATCATGAAAATGCAAATTAAAACCACAATAAGACAGCACTACATGCTTCTTGGAATGGCTAAAATTAAAAAGACTTTGTTGATTCATTTGCTTTATAGATGCTACATATGAATAAAGTCATACAGTATTTGTCTTTCTCAGTCTGACTTACTTCACTGTACCCTCTAGGTCCATCTATGTTGTTGCAAATGGCAAGATTTCATCCTTTTCATGGCTGAGTAATATTCATGTGTGTGTGTGCATCACAACTTCTTTATCCATCTATCAATGGGCACCTAGGTTGCTTCTATATCTCGGCTGCTGTAAACAATGCTGCAATGAACACAGGGTGCTTCTCTGTCTTTTCAGCTTAGTGTTTTCATTTTCGTTGGGTAAATGCGCAGTAGTGGAATTACTGGATCATATAGCAATCCTAATTTTAATATTTTAGGACTCTCCCAACTATTTTCCACAGTGGCTGGACCAATTTACATTCCTACCAACAGTCCATGAAGGTTCGTTTTTCTCCACATCCTCGCCAACACTTGTTATTTCTTAAATAAGCAAACAAACAAAAAGCAGAATCAGGTCTATATTTACAGAGAACAAACTGATGGTTGCCAGAAAGGGGGTACAAAATGGATGAAGGGGATTCACAGGGTGCCGGTTATGGAATGAAAAGGCCACAGGAATAAAAGACACAGCACGGGGCATATAATCAATGACATTAAAATAGCGTTGTATAATGACAGATGGGAGCTACATTTGCGGTGAGCAGAGCATAACATACCGAGATACTGAATCACTATGTTGGACACCTGAAACTAATGTAATTAAATTAAAAAAAAATTTTTTTGAGTGAGACCGCACATGCATGGGTGGGGGTGGCAGAGAGGGGTAAAGGAGGGAGAGAGAGAATCTTTTTTTTTTTTAAAGATTTATTTATTATCTGAAAGTGTGGTGGGGAAGGGCAGAGAGACTCTTTTCTTTAAGACTTCATTTATTTATATTTGTCAGAGAGAGAAAAAGAGATAGCGAGAGAGAGCACAAATCCAGGGAGTGGCAGGCAGAAGGAGAAGCAGGCTCCCCCCTGAGCCAGGAGCCTGATGCCAGACTCAATCCCAGGACACTGGGATCATGACCTGAGCTAAAGGCAGACACTTAACTGACTGAGCCATCCAGGCAACCCTGGGGAG
This sequence comes from Mellivora capensis, assembly GCA_004024625.1. NCBI lineage: Eukaryota > Metazoa > Chordata > Mammalia > Carnivora > Mustelidae > Mellivora > Mellivora capensis. Next base: position 141,114 of record PISX010000980.1, read on the forward strand.
AGACAATCTTAAGCAGGTTCTACCCTCAGTGTGAGGCTGGACATGAGGCTCGATCTCACAACCCTGAGACCATGACCTGAGCCAAAATCAAGAGTCACGTGCTTAGCCGACTGAACCACCTAAGGGCCCCGAAGATTATTTTTAAAAGAGACTGACTCTGCGAAACAAACTGAGGGTTACAGAAGGCAGGAGGTGGGGGTATGGGGTAGCCGGGTGATGGGTATTAAGGAGGGCACATGATATAATACACATATTATACACAACTAATGAATCACTGAACATTACATCAAACACTACTGATGTACTAGATGTTGGATAACTGAACATAAAAAATTAAAAAAATAAAATAAAGGGCGCCTGGGTGTCTCAGTGGGTTAAAGCCTCTGCCTTCAGCTCAGGTCATTTTCCCAGGGTCCTGGGATCGAGCCCCACATCAGGCTCTCTGCTCAGCAGGGAGTCTGCTTCCTCCTCTCTCTCTGCCTGCCTTTCTGCCTACTTGTGACCCCTGTCTGTCAAATAAATAAATAAATAAATAACCTTTAAAAAATAAAATAAATAAAATAAAAACTGAGAAAGAAGGGGAAAAAAATTAAAAGAGACTGACAGCAATATAAATAAAAAAATAGAAAGACTGACTACGTGTTGCCAAGGATACAGAGAAACTAGAAGTCTCGCATGCTGACAGTGGTAATCGAAAATGGAACAATCACTTTGGAAAATGGTTTGATGATTTCCTTAAAAAGTGTGATCTTCTACATGAAGATCCAGCCATTCCACTCACAGGTATGTACCCAGGGAAAATGGAAGCAGAGGTACACAAAGATTTGTGCACAAATGTTCATAGCGGCTTTATTTGCAAGAGCTAAAGATGCAAATAAATCAAATGTCCATCAAGAGGGGATGCCCCCAGGTGGGATGGCCAATTACAAGTTTTCCGACTTTTGGTTTCTGTTCAGGTCATGGTCTCAGGGTCATGGAGTTGAGTCCCACTCAATTAGCATGGAGTCTGCTTAAGACTCTCCCTCCAGCTCCTTCCCCGACTCCCCTCCAGCCCCGACTCCCCTCCAACCCCTCCGTTCAGGTCATGGTCTCAGGGTCATGGAGTTGAGCCCCACTCAATTAGCATGGAGTCTGCTGAAGACTCTCCCTCCAGCTCCAACCCCGACTCCCCTCCAGCCCCAGGAGCACACACACTCTCTCTCTCTCTCATGAATAAATATATCTTGTAAAAAAAAAAAAAAAAAAAGGTAAATGGGCACGTGTAAAGTCTATTTTCTCAATATAATGTAACACCACCTGGCAATAAGAATGAATTTCTGGCACAGGTTAAAGGTATATGAATCTCAAAATAGCTATGCTGTGTGAAAGAAGATACACCAAAAATAAAAAGTACATTCTATATAATTCCATTTATATAAAATTCTGGAAAAAGACCAGTGATGAGGGTGGTGATGGAATGGGGTGGGAAGGAGAGATGACAAAAGGCGACAAGGAAGTTTATGGGGTTCGTCGTCTTGATTGTGGTCCAGATTTCATGGATGTCAACATTTGTCAGAACTTATCAGATTGTACACATCAAAGAGGTGTCTGGTGGCATAGCATTTCAGTGTTATTTGCATTTCCCTAAAGACTAATGAGGTGCTGGCAGGCATTTGCTCATACAGGCCTGGAGGCCCTGAGAGAGAACCCGGCTGGGCAGAGAGGTTTGGAGTCATCGTCCTGGGATGGCCTATCCTGTAAATTAGAGTCGATCCTCCAGGGAGAACGAGAGACGGGGGGAATGAAGAGGCCTCAGACCAATGGCCAAAGACATAAGCATTGTTCTGTGAGGAGGAATGCCAGGGCTTGTTGATATCAAGAAGGCAGCATGCCTAGGACTCAGGACTGAAATTTCGGGGGTGGGTGATGGTGAACCCACTTTTTAAACCTTTATTCTCTATCTGAAGGAGCTCTGACCTTTCCTGGAAGAAAGCCCCACAAACAAGCTTTGAGACCCGGCAGATGAGGCATCTTCCTCAGGAAGGTTACAGGCAGGGAGGAACACTGATGGCTCATAAAGTTTATCCCGTTGGGAACCCTCGCATGCCCGTTGGGAACCCCTGCATGCGCTCTCTGGAAGCAAGACTTGCCACAGCAAAATTCCCAGCCGGTTTGCGGCAGCCCTTACCTTGGGCCCACTGTGGGATCTGCAAGGGCTGGTAGCCTTCTGAGAACAAGAACATGACCTTATTGGCTGTGGCCCCAAAGGCGATTCCATAGGACCAACGGTTACTAAAGGTGCCCACGAAGTCCAGAGGTCTGTGAAGGAGGGAAACAGCTCGTGAGGCCAGGCCGCGGCTCCGTCCAACAGTTCACCTCCTAATTATCAATCCTACCCTGAGGAGGGAGTATTGGGTGGTGAATTTTTCATTTCAACTGACATTTTTCTGAGACCCTCAGGGCCAATTCTGGGGGTAAATGTGGATTCAGGGTACCGAAGTGAGGAAGACCAAAATCTTTGCCCTTGAGGAGTTCCAAGTCCTGGGGAGGAGAATGGGGGAAGGGACACAAGCAAGGACACTAATAACCCTGAGAACAAACAAAATAGGATGAGTTTCATCTATGAGAGACACAGGCAGTGTGACTCAAGAGACCAAAACAAGGACGATGTGCTCGACAGGCCTGGGGCAGCCCGCCCTGTGCCCGGCCACTAGGAGAGCCCAACATCCCTGAGGAGGTCTGGATAGCATTGGCCGTGCGGGTTCCACGCAAGCATACCCTCCCAGCCACAGCTGACTAGACCGGGGGTGACCACCTGACCCTGGATGGGCCAGTCAGACACCTGGTCTTGGATTTTAGGCTTCTGACCCTGAGGACATGGGCCAGTCACCTGTTAAAATTCTGTTCTGGAAAGTCATGCCACGTTGGGATCAGAGCTGGTGCTAGAGGCAAATGGAGGTTTTAGAGAAGGAAGGATCCTAAATCAGATTATAAAATCAGACAGCAGAGAAGACAATAATAAAATGGTGCTGAGGGGGCTCTCGTGACGCAGGAAGGCAAGAATAGAATTAGTCTCCCAGAGATGGCCATCTCAGGAGACCAGCGGCCATGAGGCCGGCCTTGCCAGGTTCTATGAAATCTCTGTAACTTTATAAAAATCCTTTATTCTCCTTCTACAAAAACAAGCTTTACAGGATATCTGTTTCTTCTAACCAGAATAGCTCTGTCCAGTCAAAGTAAGCAACCGCATCTGGAAAAAAGAGAGGACTTTCCCATCAAAGGGCCATCTGAAGCAAGTTTTGATGAAAACACTGGAAGCAATTCGTGGAGGCAGGGACCTGGGGCCAGGGTCTGGATCTCAACTCCTGCCCCTTTAGTCTTGCTCATACTGCCCTTCAAAGCCCAGCTCAAGGAGCACCTCTTCTGGGACCCCCCCCCCCACTATCACCTGGACCCTTCCCAGCAGGCCCACCTAGTTGCCGCCTTGCCTGTGTCTCCTCAGCCCTAAGGGCATGTCCGTGTTTCACACACTACTGTTTGTCTAGAAAACTATATGCTCCAAGGGGTGGGTACCTCTAGTATAGGCTCTTGAAAAGAGTGGGTGCTCAGCACACGTTCACTAACACCCGTTTTGTGGACGTGAACCGAATTCAGTCAGTCCCACCTGTGGTACCTCAGAGATATGTGAGACTGTTTGCAGATTCTTCAGACAGATGGCAGCCCCCACTCTGCTTATGGCACTGTGGGCGGTAAATGAAGAACTGCTTGGCAAACTGGTGTGCCACGCACAAGTGAGGGGCTTCCGATGCGTGAAGACAGTAGGCCTGACAGAACTCCTCAGAAAAGTGGGGGTTTTGATGGGAAAGTGGCCAGGAAGCAAGCCAGCTGTGCCCTTACCAACTGAGGTCGAAGCAGTTCAACATGACCCATATGGAGCTCCTGCTTCTTAAAAAGTCCCGCACCAGCCCTGCCTGTCAGACGCCCAGGGCGGAGTCTGGCTCTGCAACCCAAACAGTGCGGCTCAGGCCTGGCCTTTCGGGAACGACTGACCCCTTCAGTGGGTGCTTTCCAGAATGAGTCTGCCCTCAGAGCTGGCACAGGGCCTCCCTATGTCACCCTGAAGCCATAGGTCACTGCTAGCCTTGGTCTGGATGCCCTGCTCCCTCTCCCTTCACCAGAGCCCAAGGTGGAGACCTTAGTGTGTTTGCACACTCGAGCCTGCTTAGGCTCCAACACTGGGGAAATCAGAACAAATATCAAGCAGACCTCAGTGAAAGCTCTCGTCACCTGTTACCTGTGTGGACTTGGGCTGTCATCCATGACCTGAGGATAAGAACCTCCAGCATACTAGGTCAGCAAGAGGGTTCGTCCAAGTAATGCAGGCAAAGCAAAGGGTTCAGCGCCTGGGTCACGGTCACTGTGCAATAACTGTTATCTGCTTTATCATCACTATTATTATGAGTTATTAAAGGGTGATGTGGCAGGGATATGAACGATTAGAGCGTAAAGATAAATGTGATCAAGGGTGTAGAGACTCAGGACGGCAGAGCCAGCAAGGACTCGAAAGCAGCCTCGCCTGAGCGGGATCTCCTGGTGTGTGACCCATGGTGCCATCCCAGCACGAATGCTTGCTGCTGCCAGTGACCGATGCAGAGCTCGCTTCCTCCTGCTTCCCAAGGGCGCCATAGTGCTGGGTGTGGGAAGGCCTTTCCCACAGGGAGTGGGGCCTCCTTGAGACGTTGTAATCACATCTGGGCAGCCCTGGGTGCTGAGGCCACACTGGCTTGGAGGCCAATTCTGAACTTCCGGAGCCGGACAGGGATAGGGCAGGGAGGGGAAGGAGGGGTGGAGAGGAGGCAAGGCTGGAGTGGTAACAGGGAGTTGTGCTGGCCTTGCAACAGGGTTCCCCAAGCTGTGGCGATCACTCACATGATGATTTCAAAGCGGTTCCCCAAGAGGTGAGAAGTGTCCTCTCTCTGCTTACGGTGCTCTCGTCTTTGGAGAAAGGACAAGATCAAAATGATGAAAAGCTACGGGAAGAGAAGAGGAGAGGAGAGCGTCAGTGGGACCATTCATCCTCAGCGTGGCCACGGGCCTTCCCTGAAAGAAAAGGTGTGGGAGAGCAGAGGGCACAGAGTGTCTGTGACTCCGCAGACCCCCTGAGGTGGGGAGCTGGCTACATGCACTCTTGAGCTTCCAGAAAGCTCAGTTTTGTACTGAGTTTACCTTTGTGTTGCCCTGAACAGGTTCAAATCCTGTCTCCCCCACAGAGACTGACTGGAAGGGAGACCTAACTTCACTGATTTCCATTTCCTCATCTGTAAAAAGGGGATAAACCCTGTCAGGTTACAAATCCTTCTTTTTTTTTTTTACCTGCTGTGGATTCAATCATATTCGCAATTCTTGATACCCCTTGTCTCTCCCCCTTTACTAGAAACCTCTTGAGAACTGTCTATACTCGCTGCCTTCATTTCCTCACCTCTCGCTTGCTCTTTAACCCCCTAATCTGGCTTCACCCCCAACCATGGAAACACCCCTGGCCAAAGTAAAAAATTACCATCAATCCAATGTAATCTTGACACCCAAATCTGGCTTGATCTCTCAGCTGTGTTCCACGGTGTTGACCACCTCCTCCTCTTAGAAACACCCTCTTCCCTAGGCTTCCATCAGCTGTGCTTTTCTGGGTGTTCTCCATTACCTCTCAGCCTCCTCTGCTGGATTATTAAAGTGCTCCTCATAGTGCCTCATAGTTCAGTCCAAGGACCCCTTATTACCAGATCCTCTCACCCACATCCATGCCTTCAACGACCATCAATGCACAGAAGACTCACATGCTTGACTCTTCAGCCCAGACCTTGTCCATGAGCTCCGTAACCATTCATCAAACTAAAGAGTTGGCATTTCTTTTTGATGTATTGAAAGCTTCTTAAATTCAGTATGTCTTAAAATGGAATTCATGTTTTGCTTCCCCGCCCCGCTCTTTCAACCACCCCAAACCCTGATCTCTTCTGGTTCTCCTTAACTAGTGAATGGCAGATACCGCCATTCTTCTGGCTGTGCAAGTTATGAAATCCACACTCCCCTCAACTCTTCCTCTCCCTAACTTCTCTATCCTATGCCTTACCCATTCCTATTGTCTTACCTCCCAAAAGTCTTAAGCTGACCACCACCATCCAGGATGAGCTAAAATCTGTAACTATCTCCTCTCTGGCCTACCTCTAACCGATTCCCGCAATGCGACCAGAAAGATCATTTCCAAACAGAAATCTGATCACACCAGCCTCGTGCTGGAAACACTCCAGTTACTCCCCACTGCACTTGGAATGCAGACACTACTCCTTCGCACAGAGCCCTGCAGGGCTCTGCTGGACCCAGGTCCACTCACCTCCCAGATACCTCCACCTCAGCTCCCCACTCCAGTCACACAAGCCCTCTCAGCTCCTCACACTCCCCACCCCCCTCTTCCACAGGGCCTTTGCACGTGCTCTCTGCCTGCCTGAGAGGCTCTATACCACATCTCCCAGCAGACCTCAGCTGTCATCGCTTCCTTAGAAGAGCTCTTTTTTGACTCCCCTAAAAACCAGTGTCTTTGACTCTTTGGCCTTAAAAAGCCTTCTTCTGCCTGCTTTTTTGGTGCATAATGCAAGAGAGCAAGTTGAGGAAATTCACCCAATGTCTCTCTGCTGACCTATTCAGGCCCCTCTGGGAGTCTGTGTATGGGAGTGACCCAGTCTGCTCCATGCTCTCCCCTGCTTCTACTTACTGATGGGATGAGGGAATAATGGAGGAAGAGCTCCAAGTCCACCGAGCCGACACAGGTGCCGTTTAGCTGTCTGGTTCTGAAAAACAGCCCAAACCACATTCACACCATCAGTCACGGCTGCAGTCACTGACCCATCAGCCTTGAGCATCACTGGCAGGAGCTTGGCTTGTACCCCACTAAGACCATCTGATCTTTTTTAACCTTGCTTCCTCAGGGCCAGCACTGCCCAATGCAATGTGTCTTCCCTAAGAGAATTTATACTCATCCATATTTCTTTCTCCAGCCTGATTATCTATCCGTCCTGCTAACCAGATCTAACTCCTTTTTTCTTTCTTTCTTTCTTTCTTTTTTTTTTTTTGGTTAATTAATTTATCTCTTAAGTAGTCTCTATACCCAACATGGGCTCAAACTCACCACCCCAAGGTCAAGGATCATACACTCCATGGACTGAGCCAGCAGTGCTCTTGGCTCCTTCCTTTCTTGATGACACCGTCGGGAACAGATTCCGGCTCTGTGAGGCCCAAGGCTTATCTAATTTGGACATCCTTTTCAAATAAAACTAAGAAATCCTCTTACTTTTTTGTACTTTCAGGAAAACATGCCGCCACATAAACACTTAACAAGGTGCCCCCCGCTCCCGCCGAGCCTCGGCAGGACCTCCCAGCGTGGGAGGCTGGAGCTTCATTAACTGGGCAGGAACGCCGCAGGCAGCTGGACCAGTGGCTGCGGACCGTGTCCTCTCCAGGCTGCAGGAGCAGGATGCTGGGACCTCAGGGCTAAAAGACGACAAGGCAGTTCCACGACTTCTCTTGACAGGGATACTCTCCTTTCTGGGCTCCCTCATACTTTGTTCTTGCTGCTCGGACTCCACTCCACCCCTCCCCCCAGGCGCGCTCACAGGCACCCACAGGTCTGCGCTACCCATGGTGGCATCCATCTGGCCCTCTCCAGGCTTCCTTCCCTGGCCAGCTCCTGCTTTTCCCTCCAAGGTCTCAGGGAAGAGCACTCCTTAGGGAAACCCGTGAGCAGAGCACCTTCCCCTGTAGTTCTTTAAAACCCCAATGTTCCCCAGGTATGTGTAACCACGGGTCTGAAAGATCCTAGAAGTGGTGGGGAAGGTGCGGGAACCCAGGTCACCAGAAACATGATAGAACCCTAAAGGTCACACTTCTGCTTTCAGGAGGGTACACGGAGCACATACACTAGCCTCCCCATACCACAAGAAACCCTCAAAATGACAAAGATGTCATTTTTTTAAAAATCAGCTCAGATCATGATCTCAGGGTCCTGGGATCGAGTCCCGCATCGGGCTCTCTGCTCGTCGGGGAGCCTGCTTCCCCCCTCACCCGCCTGCCTCTCTGCCTACTTGCGATCTCTCTCTGTCAAATAAATAAATAAAATCTTAAAAAAAGAAAACAGAGATATTTGAAAGCAAGAAGGGGATCTATCAGGGACAGAAACTACGAGAAGACCTGAATGATACAGAGCAATTAGGATTACAGCAAAGAGGGGAGCCTGGGTGGCTTAGTGAGTTAAGCATCTGCCTTTGGCTCACGTCATGACCCGGGGGTCCTGGGATGGAATCCCATGAGCCCCACATCTAGACTCCCTGCCTTCTCCCTCTGCCTCTGCCACTCCCCCTGCTTGTGCTGTCGCTCACTCACTCTCTCTGTCAAATAAATAACAGTAAAGAGAAAAAGCACGAGTCAACAACACCACATACACAGGGCTCTACACCTACAGTTCTTGCACAGGGAAGCAGGACAGGGTTGCCAACAGCCCACTGAGTGATGAACTGGGGTCTCACAGAGTCCCAGCTGTCCTCCCACCTCCGCTGACCAGCCAGGGGCAGTGGGGTTTGTCCCCAGGAGCGGTGTATATGGGTCACAGAGAGAGAGAGAGAGAGAGAGAGAGAGAGAGACGGGTAGTGCTCTGGATCACAGGTGGTCCTGCGAAGGACCAGGAGCTTCACCTTCCAGATGGCCAGCCCCAGAGGCACCCCGCCTAGCGGTGTCTCACCCTCCAACACACTGCCCTGACGGCAGCCTTAGGACAAGCCACCTTCCAGAAAGCGGGCACCCCAGTGGCCACTGAGTCACAAAGATGAGCACACAGTTGAGGGCCATCAAACACCTGAGGAAAGATTACACCACAAAAGGGAGCTAAAAATTGAAGAAGGGGCAAGACAGAACCTCTCTGAAGTCATTACTATAGGAAATTTTTTATAAGAAGCATAAATCCAAGGAAGTAGAAGGGCACAAGGAGCAACAGCAGGCAAAAAATCAGCAAAATTTACTGTTAACCCCGAGCACAGGATTTTAAGAAAATATACATTAAAAAAAATACATAAACATATAAATATATATGACATAAATGAAGATAAATTTATCTATCTAGCTATATCTAGAGAGCTATATCTTTATATATAGATAACATTCTTAGAAACACAAGGACACAAAGACCCTCAGGAAAGAAAAGTGGAAGAAATTCTCAAGAAATAAGAAAGAGGATTCTAGGAAGAAGGAGAAGGGTTTAAAAGCAACAACTAACAGAAAATGAGTAAAATAAATGGTTAAATATCAGGGTGCCTGGTTGGCTCAGTCGGTTAAGCGTCCAACTCTTGATTTTGGCTCAGGTCATGATCTTGGGGTTGCGGGATCGAGCCCCACGTCCAGCTCTGCGCTTGGCATAGTCAGCTGGAGATCATCTCCCTCTCCCTCTGCTGTGCCGTTCCCCCACAACTCATGCTTTAAATAAATAAATAAATATCTCGGTGAGTAGTTATTGTAACACATAATGTGTGAAATGCCAAATTGGAGGTAAAATACCAGGTGATATCCTGCAGGGAGAAGGGGCGGGATAGGAACAGGTGTGGACCCAGAGGGGAGAACGGCACCATCCAATTCTCCCACTTGGCAGGATGATGAAGAAAACGGTTTTCTCTTTCTGGGCAGTATAAGAAAAAAAGTAGTTCTAAGGAAGTATGTTAAAAATCCATAGGTAGGGGCACCTGGGTGGCTCAGTGGGTTAAAGCCTCTGCCTTTGGCTCAGGTCATGATCCCAGGGTCCTGGGATCGAGCCCTGAACTGGGCTCTCTGCTCAGCAGGGAGCCTGCTTCCCTTCCTCTCTCTCTGCCTACCTCTCTGCCTGCTTGTGATCTCTGCCTGTCAAATAAATAAATAAAATCTTAAAAAAAATCCATAGGTAACTGCTGGAAGAATATGATTACAGTGTAAACCCATGTATTAAAAAGTATCTATGGAAGAAAGAAAATTCATTCGTTCCAACCAACTACAGGAAGAGAAAAAAACAAAATCAAGATTAGAAGAGAAACGCCACGAGAACAAAAATGTCCAGAGAACAGTAAGCCACCAACAAGGAAGATAGAGATATGCAGAGTTCTTAAAATTCCAGCTAGTAAAAAAAAGTAGAAATTAAGATAAAATGCTATCTTATCTATTAAATTGGGAATTATGGAAGATATTACCCAATATTACTAAAGGTTAAGACAAGTTAGTATCCATTTACTGGTAGTGAGAGGGTTAACTGGTATAACCATTCTGTGGACTAGTTTTGCAATATATACACCAAGAACTTTCCAGATACAGCAATCCCACTTCCTGGAATTCTACTTCTGAAAAATATAAGCTAAGGAAATACTCAGGTGCCTAAAGATATGCTCAGACTCTCTCTCTCCCTATCCTCACTGTGTCACTCTCTCGCGCGCGCATGCATATAACATTTGAAATGTAATATATGCTCATTGTAAAACTCAAATATGTACAAATGTATAAGTGTATAAAGTAGTAAATAAAAGTCCTTTCTTCTTCAATAACTATGTGTGTTTATAACCTCTATAGTGTTAAGCAAAATGTTAAGCAAAAATTGGGTCTAACTAAACTCGATTTTTTCATTTAATCAAGGAAAGAAAATGCATTTACTTAGGAAAGGAAATATCTCATGTCAGTACATACAGAACCATCACACTCTTCAAGACCGGTGACCTCCCACACAGATGCATCAGTGGGCCTGTCTCCTGCTCGAGGGGCTGAGCCGAGAGCTGGTCTGGCAGCAGCTGGAAACAGGTGAGCTCATAACGGGCCCACAGCCACAGAGTGTGGCCCCCTGGGCTACACTTCCTCTCCGGCAGCCACTGCCGTGAACATATAAAGCCTACCACAGGCAACCCAAGCTCGAAAGCCACGGAGACCCCTTCCTGGCAGATCCCGGTGGGGCAGGTGTGCTGAAGGGTGAACGTCTATGGGGCAGCGGCAAGCAACAGCCCTAAATGTAGAAGACCCGCCCTCCACGGGTGATGACTTCTTCTGGCATCTGGAACTGTTCTTCCGGAATTCAAAAACTCTGATCCCGTTCATCTTAGAAATAGTTTCCATCAATTGATGAACAAGCAACGTTCTGACCGAACCCCTGTCTTCATTGTTTCACATTTGTCTTACTCATCAATGCAAATAAAACGATCAAATAACATTCACATCGAAACTATGCTCATTCATCAGTTGCAGGTTGGCTACAGATAAGAGTTCAGCAAAAATCAATGAAAGCATTCCATGAGAAGTAATTGGCTGTATGGACTCTGCAATAAAGAACATTGTGTATTTCATTATGTTCATTGTGTGATACAATGAAGGTAGGTACAATGTATGTCAAGCATATATTTTTTTCCAGGGAGCCAGCTGTTGCACATCTCTGGCCCACCACTGGGCAGACATGGCCCTGGCTCTGGGCATGGGCAAGAATAATGAGGATGTCCAACTTTGGAAACGGATGTCGATATAAATTATGCTTTGGGAGAAAGAGAAGTTTAGAGGAAAAAAACACAAGAGGGGGCCAGTGTCCCAACCTACCCTCTTCTCCCAAGCTCTGCCAAAGGAGGAGATTGGATCAGTTCAGTATTTTTAGGTTTTTGACTACAAGTCATAGTTGTGGTCAAGTACACACTGTCGCCATGAGCCAGTTCACACATGTGTGTATGCATGTGAGCACACGTAAAACTAATTTTCACAACACAGTACCCTTCCTATGCATGGTGTTACTCTAGGATTTTTAATCTGATTCAATTCTCTTCATTTTGTTCTGGCCCGTTCCATTTTGTAAAAGGCTGGTCATAACCACTAAATTAACTTTACAGTCCACTAATGGATCTCAGTCAGCTGCTTGGAAAAAAACCCTGATTAGGAGGTGATCAGGAGGGCAAGGGCCCCCCATCCCTGAAGGCGTCTGACTCATGGTACCTTTGGCAAGCATCTGTCCTTGCACCAAGGGGTTCCCAAACACCAGGCCTTGCTCCGATGTGTCACAGCAGGTGAGATCATCTGGAAACTCTTTAGCCCAGGCCCTTATCAGCCTGCCCTTCAGGATGCTGCACCAGCCTCCTCGCCCTGGCTCCTCTCCCTGGTGCCAGAGTCCATCCCTCAGTGCTCCCCTGGGAAGGACTCCCCCCAGTTCCTCAGCCACATGGCTCCCTGGCACTCGTCACCTCCTGTCCCAGGTGCTTTCTTCAGGCCCGAGCTCTCACTCTTTGGGCTTTCCCAAAGCTAGAAACGTTTCACTCTGCTTTAAACTCCAACCATCTCCCATCCCATCCCAGCCCTGCCCCTAGCTTCTGACTTGGGACAGGTACATAACAAACCAAATTAGGTGCTGAATGAATGAATGAAAAAGGAAGAAGGAAAGGGGAGAGAGGGAGAATGAGAAACACGCAGCACTGGGTGTGGTGGGCTTGCCTGTGTCATCGCTGTGCCCTGTCCACCCCCGAGGGAAAATGTTCTCATCTACCCAGCCATAGAATCCGACTCCTGCCCACTCACCAGAAGGCTCTGGAATCCATCCCTCTTGGATGCCTGAATGCCTTCCAGGACTTCCCCACCACACCCATACCTAGGAAGCGAAGATGTCTCATTTGGGCACTTCTAGGGGTGGGCATCGTCTCCCCCACAAAGCCAACCCTTCCTTCTCACCGAGTCAGCGGGGTCTGGAGGGAATGGAAGCCAGATAGACCTGAGAGCCAGGCCAGTCCCACCGCTCAGCAGCTGTGTGACCGTGGGTGAGCCATGCCTTCTCTGGGCCCTCCATTCCTCCTTCCAGGCTGCCCAACGACTAGACACAGTGAGAGTCAAGTGCCCACCTCACGCTCAATGAGAACTGATGTTCTTTTCCATCCTGTTCCCGCTTTTGCACAGCTCTGACCAAAAACAAAAAAAAAAAAAGGGATTTTCCTGCTGCTGGGCAGAAAAGGTACTCTTGCTGGCTGTGTTTCCACCTCCTCAAGCAGACAGACCAGAGCCTGTCTGCTTCTCTGTCCTTGGAGTGTGTGCAGTCAGCCCTTCTCAATCCACTGCATGGCACAGCCTGGCACCCCCCGCCTCTTGCTCAGCAGAGGGGTATCAGGGCTCCCCCTGCCCTTGGCCCCATGACCATGCAGTGGACTGAAGTCCTTCACCTGGTTAACCAGTAGCCACAGTGGCCACCTACACTTGGCCCAACGACCCGCCTCCATGCTGTCCAGAAGAGCCCCACTGCCCTCCAGAGCCGCTGGCTCCTGAGACCCGCATGTAGAGAACTGGCCAGAATGACTGTTTCGAGGCCACCCGGCTCTGCTGCTTAGTGCCGTGTGGCTCCTCGGGTCTCAGTCTGGTCACTCAGATTGGTGAACTGAGAAGGCTGAACTGCTTGGGGCACAGCCCACTGCTGGGAAGTGTCTCTTCCTGGGTCTGCACCCCCAATGCATGGGGAGCACCCCAAGGGCTGAGACCCTTCTCATCCACCTCTATGAGTCTGGCTGCTGGCCCAGCACGTGGCCCCAGTAGGTGCCCACTACCATTCCCTAAAGTGGGTGGAGGGACGGCCGGCATCTCCCCGGGGCCCACTGTGCACCAAGATACGCTTTAGGGTCTGTCCATTTCTTAGTGAATTTCAGGCCCTTGACAGTCCTGTGACAGAGGCTCTATTATCACCCCATTTCACAGGTGAGAAAACAGAGGTGCCAAAGGGTCAGGAAGCTTGTCCAAGCCTCCTCAGCTAGTAAGGGGAGGAACCATCAGGACTCAAGCCCTGGCAATGTGGACAGTCACGTAAGAACTTTCTGATACATTCTAGGACTCTTCAATGTCATAATCTGTGCCTGTGGCCATGGCAGGCTGAACACTCTCGAAGACCAGAGACGCACAGGGGCTATGAAGGGTTCACCTTGTGTTCTAGGTCACCTGCGCACAGCTTTAAGAGTTCCATGAGGGGAGGCAAACTCCCTTCACACCTGACATGCATGATGAAATGACAGGTTGTCTGGAAGCGGGGAGCGGGTGGGGGTGCCCACAAAACCAGACTGGCCATGGGATTCAATGATGGGAATAAGTGGGTTCGATATACTATTCCCTCCTCTTCTGCATAAATGGTACAATTCCAATTTTAAAGCTTTAAATTGTGAAAAACAAAATAAAATTAAGTCCATGACTATCATGAAACCCACACAGGTGGCCACCTTGCAGATGATCTCGTTTTCTTCCCAGTCCTCTTCTGATAGCCTTTCCAGAAAGTTCTATGTGTCTTCTGTTTTTCTCTTACTGCCTGTTGTCTCTGTCACTTTCTGTGACTCTCTGAGAATCAGGGGAAAGCTGTATCATGAAAGACATTTACACACCTTGTTTTTATCCCATTTTTTTCCCCAGGGCTTCTGTCTTCTCTGTGTCCAAAATCCAATTCCTTTTTTTTTTTTTTTCCCTTGACTACTCCCATTCATTTTGACTTTGCTGTACAGTTAGAAACAGTCAGCTCTGGGTCAGTAACATCCTTTAGAGGGTATGCAATGGAGTGTTTTCATGCTCACGTGGGACCTCAGATCTGTCTGGAGGGAAGAGCTTGGGATTTGGACTCAAACAATCTTGAAACCTGGGGTCAATCATTTCTCCTCCGGCAGCCTTGGTTGCACGTCTGGAATGGATGGGATGCCAGCAGTCACCTAGATCATTAAAGAATGGGGGCGCCTGGGTGGCTCAGTTGGTCAAGCGACTGCCTTTGGCTCAGGTCATCATCCTGGAGTCCCAGGATTGAGTCCCCGCATGGGGCTCCCTGCTCAGTGGGGGGTCTGCTTCTCCTTCTGACCCTCCTCCCCACCATGCTCTCTCTCTCATTCTCTCAAATGGAGGAATAAAATCTTTAAAAAAGAAAAAAAAAGGAAGAAAGAATGTGTCTGGATGGCGCATTGCTAACTGAGGCCCATGTCTCCTTTCCCTGCAGCTGCCTCCCCAGATGCTGTTCCGTGAGCTGCAGGCGGATTCCAAGCAGCAGCCTGGCCCCCAGGAGGCCCTAGGACACTCCCCTGGGCTGGCACCAGCATTATGGAGAGCCACAGGAGAACCTTGTACCAACAAGCTGGACATCCTGGGTGGGTGTCCAGGTTCCACCAGTGTCTCAGAGAGATAGAAGCAGCTCGTCCAGGTGGGGAACGGAGCTCTCTGCCTGGGGCCCAGGAACCGCGGGATCTTCACCGGCGCCCAGCTACGGACGCCGCGGGATAGCACGGGGCTTCACAGCTCGCACTCCCAAGGTCTCGCTGCGTCCCTAGCGAGGTTCAGAGAGAGGCTGTCATTTACCCACAGGGGACTCTGACACAGGCACGAACTTTAAGCTCTGAGGATCAGAGATGAGGTGTTAATAGGCCTTTCATGTCTTTATTCCATTTTCTCCCCCTCCACATGTCTAGGTCTTTATTCTCCTCTGCTCTCACCTCACCCTTTCCTGCGAGCTTTCTGCACAGCTAGGAATGGTCAGCTTGGTGGTGTGTAAGGGGGTGTTCTCACCCATGTCTGAAAAGTTCAGAGAGGGTTACCACACACACACACACACAAAATCGGCGAATGAAGAAGACAGAGCCCATTTTTCTACTGCTGCCATTCCTAACTGTCCGATAAGGCAACGTTCATTTTCACTTCTTCTCACTTAATAAAATAACAGTAATACCAGGTGCTGTTTGTTGAAGGTTTACCATGTGCCAGACTCTGGGCTACAGTCTTTAAAGTTATCAGCTCCCTAAATCTCTCACAACCTGTGGAGCATGGACTCTTATTCCCACTTCATGGGTGGAAAAACTAAGGCTTTAGAGAGAGGAAGTAAATGACCACAGGCCCTCAGCTAGTACGCGGCAGAGCTGGCATGCGAACCCTTCTTCTATTTTCTAAACAGGAAACAGACTCATACATTAAAATTACAGTAAGGGAGCACCTGGGTGGCTCAGTCAGTTAAGCATCTACCTTCAGCTCAGGTGGCGACCCCAGGGTCCTGGGATCGAGCCCTGCATCAGGCTCCCTGCTCAGCAGAGAGCCTGCTTCTCCCTCTGCCTGCTGCTCCCCCTGCTTGTGCTCTCCCTCTCTCTCACAAATAAATAAATAAAATCTTTGAAATCACACTAAGACATTGATAATGGCTCCATGTTGGAGGTCCTCAGAGACGACAGTGACCCCTACTCTTCACTGACCAGACAGATCTGATCAACGCGCTCAGGCATGAGCCCTGCCCTGTGAGAAGGGCCTGACGAGGCAGCCTGGGTCCAGGCGATGGCCATGATAAAGAGGAGGTCCTGGGAGGGGCCATGGGGTCGGTCATGTCCTCTGGGTGCTTATTCTGAGCCGAGACCATACAGCCAATTGCCTGCCTCCTCGTCCTCTCGTTTTGGATGTCTCATGGGACTCCAGTCCAGTGTGTCCCCACTGAACAGCCCTGCCAACCTGCTCCTTTTCAGGGTTCCTCATGTCAGGAATGGCACCGCCGTCCCCTCATCCGGCCAAGCCAGAGACCCAGAGGCACATTCTCCAATTCACTCCCAGATCCAACCCAGTCAGGTGCACTCTCCGATCCCTGCTGAATCCAGACACATCTCTGTCCCCCCAGCCACTGCCACAGTCTAGGCTACCCTCACTGTCACCTGGATTCAGGGTGGAGTTCCCGCCCTGTCTCACCCCTCCTGGTCTGCCCCCTCATCCGTCCTCTACCCTGTGACCAGAGGGACCTCCCTGAAGTCCACATTCAACCACACTCCCCTGCTACCTCTCAGCCCACGGAGTCCAGCTGGAGAGAAGAGGAAGTGATGAGCACCCTCCGGCTTCCTGGTTCCTGTTCCCCCCGCACTCAGCTGACTCCCCTCTCTGTCCACCTGTCCTCCAGGACCCCCTCTGCTCTGTTTCCTGTCCCATGTCCTTCTCCACCACCCCCCACCCTCTCCGTTCCCGATGCCTGGGGCTCCAGGGACAGCTACACCCCGCTTTTCCAAAGTTCACGTTACGCCACTTCCCTTCTACAGAAGCCCTATGTTAGTTCCTGTTTCCATTAACCAAAAGAAATCCACAGGTGATTTTCCCCTTTATGAAAAAAAAAAAACAAAACCAAAGTGAAAACAGCGTCCTGGGTGTTTCACAACAAGCCAGTAGAGAAGCAGCAGGGACCCTGGGAGGGAGGGGGCTGTCACCATGCTCCTTCCCCGGGAGACACATTTCCATCAAGCCGCCAGAGCTTCGAACGGGGTGAGCACTGGTGCTTTATCTTCATTTAGTTTGTGCATCTGTTAGCAAAATGTGTCTGAGGGTAACCGAAAAGCCTGAGAGAGGTTATTTTTGGGGTCTGGGAACACTCAAAAGTTTCTCCGCATAATGGCTTTCCAGCATTCTGGCTTCTGAAAAGTTTCGTGGCAGACAGCAGGGAAACCTGTTATCTGCTTTCCCAAGTGACGCCCGGCATGTCTGTCTGTCCACAACTCCTCTTCTGCCTCTCACCCTCCTCCCTCTCACCCTCAGCCCCCTGACAACCTAACCAGACACACTAGGACACCAGAGAGTAACAGTTCTACTTTCTGTCATACTTTGGACCCATCTTTTCAGTTCTTAGATCATTTGAGATTAAATATTTAAGTTCCAGTGTTTGAGCAAGAATTTTAATTGCTGGCATCTGGACTGATAGTCAGATCTCAAAGTCCTTTCACAGTCTCTCCTCCCGTGATCTTCCCTAAGCTGGGGGTTAGGGGGTCAGAGTTATTATACCTGATTTATAAGGGAGGAAACTGAGGCACTCAGATTTTCTAGAAACAACAGAGCCAGGGCTCTGACTTGGCTCCTCCAACACCGTACCTGGACTCTTCCCATTCCGCTCTGGCTCTGAACTGAAGATAAACAGAAATCTGTTCACTGACCCAGGAACCCATCCGTGGTTCCTGTCCGCGTGCCAGCCTACCTACAAGTCGGCTAACCCAATGCCCTTCCGCCAGTTTCCATGAGTCGCCAGCATCAAAGAAGACGGTTGCCAACAACGTGTGGTTGTCCAGCAGCTTGTCTTCAGTCTGACTCTCATAACTCACCTCGAGTTTGGGGAAAGCATCTCAGAGGGGGAATGGTGCCCGCGGCCCCAGTGAGCAGTCTGCCTCTCTGGACTGTGCTGCGAGCTTCTCCGGCCTCTTAGTTATTGACGGCTTCTGAGAGTCTGGTGTTCTGCCCAGTTCTCTTCACAGCACCCAAAAACCACAGAGAAAAGGCAAACATCCAGTCAAATATTTACCAGAGAAACGAAAGCAGGCAGGTGGCCTTCTTCCTTGTTTCAGAAGACAACTATTTTTCCTGCTCTTCCTCCCCTTCTCCTGCTTTCTCATGTGAAAAGCAGGAGCTGCTTCCTCTTTCCTCTCTCCTGGACAGTTGTTATCTCTGTTAGCCTGCTGGGGTGGGCAGGGGGGGGGCCCCCTGAGCTATCAGAACTTTGCCCAGTAGCGAAGGCCTCTTTGGCTAGCTGTAAAAATTATTATAGGCAATAAAGTAGGATTCTGCCTCAAGGCAATAAACTAGGAAGCTAAGACCACTGGCTTCAAGATTCTTTTTGGAAAAGGACACCCGTTGCTGGGAGAAGAGGATGGAGACAAGTTCAAAACTGAACCCCACCCACGCAGCAGAACCGGCTAGCCGTGCACCGGGATTCCTGATCCCTTTCCATAAAGTGAGGTCAGAAGGACTGGCCTATCCAGAGCCACACTCCCCAGGCTCTGGCCTCCAGGCACAGACATAGGGCCAAGGCTCACTAATGAACGACAGAGGTAACAGGGGTTAATTCTGGGCTGAGAGAATTAAAGACGCCTTCTCCTTCCCCATCCGCTGGCTTAGGACTCCAAGACCCTAAAGAAAGGGGATGGGAGGAGCCTGGGTCTCTGGATCACTCCGTAGGGGAACCTGTTCTCTGCACCAACCATGCTTTCACACACTGGTTCGTGAGCAAGAAATAAACCATCTAAGCCATGATCTACCATCATAAGCCAGGAAAGCACAGGCTTTTTGTCACAGCAAATGTAGCCCTAGGGGACACTGCATGGAACATGAAGGCCCAGGTCCTTATGTTAAGGGTAGGAAAACTACCGTTTAAGGAAGGGACGTGTACTCACAGGACCAGCCAAGCCTCAGAAATCCCACTGGGCCCACAGAGCCGTGTCGGGGCCCCAGCCGCCATGCTGGTGCGAGAGGACTTCCCCAGGGCACCACTGATGGGACCAAATGCCCGGCCCACGACTGCCGGTCCTCAACGGTGTCCACCTAGTATCTGTGATGGACACTCTGCCCAGCAGACCACCTGTCTCGGGAGTCTGGCCTTAAGACACAGAGCAAGAGCTGGGCGCCCATCAGGGGGACCGAGAACAGGTAACAGACAGACAGACAGACGCAGGGGCCTAAGGAGTGGCGGCGTCCTGGTCAGGCCCAAGCACGCCTCTCTTGCTGCTAAGAACGAGTGACGATTTCCCAGTCGCCACCATGGCCATGGATTCCAAATGGTCTTCCAAGCTGAATGGGAATGAGAGCCCAGGGTCCCCATCTGTCAGGTCCCCACCCCTCTAGCAGGCCAGGGCGGCCCCTCGCTCCCCTCCCTTGCTCTCTACTCCGTTCCCTCTGCCGCCAGGCCCTTCTCACGCACCCCTTCACCTGTGTGGGGGGCGCTCACCTCACAATGGTGCAGCCCCCACAAGGAAGGGGCCGGGACCCCTGCATCAACCCTGGAGGCAGACAGAGCCACTGCTTGAGGCTTTCCAGGGACAAGAAATAAATGCCTCTTGCGTCTGGGTCACACACACCACAGGGTCCGCTTGCTACAGCCACGGGTACTTACCCTCCCGGCCCCACCACTGCACTGACCACCTCCAGCTCCCAAGCGCCTCGCCCCCAGCACAGCTCATGCTCTCCTGCCCCCCTGTTTCCGGGCTTTCCAGGCAGTTGCTTCAACCTTCTCTTCTCGCCTGCTCCCTGCTGGTTTCCCGCACACATTACATGCTTCCTGAGCTGCAATCCATCCCGAAACGCAGCCTCTCCTGCTCCTCTAGGTCTTCAGGGAGCGAGGAACAGAGATGCATGCCAGGTGCCCGGGGCTAAAGGGGTTTCTCATCACCCCCTGCAGGGGCTGGGGCCCAACCTGGGAAGGCGCCGGAAACTCAAGCCCCTCTTGGGAATGATTCTCCACCCACGAGGGCTCTCTCGTTCTCTGGTCTCTCTCCCTTCGGGTATGTCTTGCTTCAGGCTCTCTATGGCGCTGTCCCTTTGTTTTTTTACAGTTTCTGCTCTCTCGTGGCTTCAACTCACCGCTGTCCTGACAAGTATCCTTTCAACTTCTACCCCCACAGTTCACCCCCTCTTTTGTAGGGTTCCCTCAGATCTAACTGCTAACAGAAAGGCTCTGTCCCAGTTTATCTCTACCCCCGCGTAGGTCATAGGTCACTCTTCATTCTTCTGTCCCGGGCTCATACAGCCCTTGTCTTACTTGGTGGGGGCTGCCGTAACAAACACCACCCACGGCGGGGACTGAACAACAGAAATTTATTCTTTCACAGTTCTGGAAGCTGGAAGTCCAAGGTCAAGGTGTCCGCAGGGTTGGTTTCTACGGAGGCCTCTCCCTTTGGCTTGCAGAGCTCTGCCTCCTCACTGCCCTCCAGCCCCCTGCCATGGTCTGTCCACTGGGCATGTGCGTCCCTGGTCTCTCTCTCTCTCTCTCTCTCTCTCTTTGTGTCCTAATCTCCCCTCCTTAGGAGGACAGGAATCAGATGGGATTGGAGCCCACCCCAATGGCCTTATTTTAACTTAACTATTTCTTTAGAAGGCCCATCTCCAAATGCAGTCACAGTCTAAAATACCGGGAGTTATGGCTTCAACCTATGAGTTTGGGTGGAGAAAAAATTCAGTCCCTAACACCCCTGGTCTAATCAGCTCCAGGGGAGCGGGAGAGGGTCCCGCAGGCAGCAAACAGACGCCCTACCTGACGGATTCAGGCCATTTGTGTTTGATCCCTTTATCCTACAATGAACACCCTGTCTCCATCCCGCTTGTCACCAGCGTCTTGTTCAGCAAGTCCTGCCTCAGGCATAACGTCCAGCATGAAGCATCTCCGGGCCTCTACAGTGTAATCTTGTTTCTCCTGGTATGGCCTGCACCTCTCTCATGGCACGTACGAACCTTTATTTGCTACGTGATGCGTATGTATGGAGAAGCAGTCTGGGGCAGCGGTTCAGAGTGTGGACTAGCTGTCTAATTTTGACCAGGTCACAGCTACCCTCTCGGATCTTCGGTTTAATCTGAGATAAGGTCTACGTGCCGCACGCTCACCTGAGGTTGAAATGAGCTAACACACGTGAGAGGGTGCCCGTGCCCGACACACAGGAAGCACTCGATGAGCGAACGTTAGCCCTTCCCAGCCCCCCACTCCCTGCCGGGTACCGACTGAACAGAGAGTCACATCCCAGTTCCTCGTGTCCAAGTCCCAGCTCCCCTCGTAGATCATGGCGACTTGGAAGTCACAACTAGGTCTAGTTCAACACCACGTCTGGAATACAGGGAAGGCTTTGTAAATGCTTATTCTCAAAACTGAAAATAATGAAAGGAAAATGAAAAAGAGACAAAGGAGGGTCAGTTCCAATGTAACTGTTACCGGCTGTCTGGAAACAAAGAAACACTGTAAGTGTGTTTCCTCTAAAAACAGGCCCTCTCCTTCCCTGGAAGAAGCAGTTCTTGGTGCATCCTTGTCACACAGTTCAGAGAAAAGACCTTCAAAGTTCTTCTCCCTCCAGACACTCGGAGATGCTCTCTCTTCCGGGAGCTCCCAGCTGCCAGGTGCTTCCTGGCTCCATTGCTCAGGCTTCAAACCGCTGTTAAATTCTTGGATTATAATCGTGATTTCCCTCAATTCTACAGTTCCTCTCTTCACACCATGAAGGAAAGGTCATTATTGAATTGCCACCGACTGCCCTGGGGAAGGCAGCGACTTTAAAGTGGGAGAAAAGCTAAAGCGCTTGACCTAAAATGCTCGAGTTTGGCAAAATTTCATCCACAGTAATAAGGACCCGTTTCTGAGGGGCTATGATGCTCCAGACGTGGCCCCTTAGAGCCTGGAGGCAGCCCTGTGTCATAGATTTCATTTTCCCTCTCTCAAGCCTTCTCACTTTAGTGTTGAATCTAAACAAGGAACTTGACGTGCATTTGTAGAACATTTCAACATTTGATTTCTCTCTACCATTCTAACTTCTGCAGACCTCTGAGTATTGCTTCTTCTATCCAACACACGTTAATTTCTGTTTGAAGTTTTGGGGCATTTGAATATTTGTGACAAGTTCATCCAGGTTACCGATAAAAGCACTGAGCAGAGCCCTACAGCACTTCCCTAGAGACCTCCTTCCAGGAGCCATGCCATGCGATGGTGAGGAAAGAGATGAGGAACTACCCTGGAACCCAGGCCAGGCAGGATTACTGTCTTGCTGCCCGGTATTTAGCAGGGTTCAGTCTGATGACATGCCAGAAGGGAATTCAGCAGGCATCACAAAGGCCGTGAGTCTTTCCTGAGCGCTGGGAGCTTATCACAAGACAGCCTCTATTTATTCCAAAGACATACGCTGGCGTAATTATTAAATTTAGAAACAAAAGAACCCAGGTATCCAGATGATCTAGTGTAATTTCTTCATTAGGTAGCAATGACGGCTTTCTGGAACAGGTATGCCCCTTGACCAGACACGATTTTTCTCACTTTGAAAAAGAAGGAAACGAATCTATCGTCCAGTCCAGCCCCTTCACCATCACAAGCAAGATGGCTCCCCTCCTGGCAGAATGAAGACAAACTCTTTAACCTGGCATTCAGTGACCTTTGTGACCCGATTCATCTTCCCAGACTAGACTCAACTCTGAAAAAGTCTGCAGGAGATCTGGACTCACCTCTCAGGTGCCATCTATTTCCCCTGCCCTCACCTGTTCATTCTTCTCACAAATATTTACAAAGCACCTGTGGGCCAGGAAGTATGTCAGTCCCTGAGGACAGGAACTCTAGGGACACACCTTGGGCCCTCTTCCCATGTTGGCCAAGATCCTGGCTTAGGCACAGTGTCCTTCCTGGGGAGGGCTCTGGTGCTTTGCAACTGTTCACAGATGGAAGGCAGAGAATGAGATTATGGCTCCAGAAGGCAGACTGGGACAAATGGCTGGGCTGTGGTTGCGCAGGGACAGACCGGAGCAGCAGATCCGACTCTGCAAAGACCATTTCTGGAGCACCAGGAGGGGGACCCATGTTAACCAAGGCCAACCATGTACTGGAAAAGGAGTTCTATTCTGGGATACACAGAGGCCTCGGTCCTCCCTTCAGCTCTGCCCTGCAGGGCTCTGTAACTTTGAGCAAGTTTCTTCCCTGTCCCCCTCTGTAAAGTGAGGATGTCGGAGGTGGTCTCTAAAGACCCTTTCTCCTTATCTGACCCTGCTTGGATGTCACCTGTGAAGCTTTCCCCGATCTCTCCATTGCTTCAGACAGACTCATACCGCTGAGGACACAGTGATTATCTGTACCCATTTCTGTTCTCTTCACCTAACCAAGAGTGCTTTATGCCAGCACTGTGGTTCATTCCAGTTACTAGGAATGACTCAACTAATGAATGCGGAGCAAGGTCATCTCGAGATCTGTAATCCCTACATTGTCCACAAGGTGGCAATGTGCACGGCAGCGGCCACACTAACCTTGCGTTTGGTGGAAGCCCTGGGAAAGATGGAGAAGGCAAAAACAGAGAACCAGGGACCCCCCTCAAAGACTTATCCTTCTCTGGCTCTCCGTTTCCTCCCCACCTTTAAGGTGTCGGTCTGTCAGCAACACAGACCCGAGCTCTGGGGTTCAGGCCTGGATTCCATGTTTCCAAGCCCTTACTGTCCCCTCAAGGCTCAGTTTAAAGAGCATTTTTTCTAGAGAAAAAAAAAAAAATTTTTTTCCAGAAGGTGGACTTCTTTCCCCCAGAACTTCTCTATATGCAGTCACATTTATGGCACTGAAATGGCTTCCAGCCCGCCTTCCTGAGGCCACCCTCTTGAGCACACAGCGCCGGGCTTACTCATCTAACCCCCGGTGCCCTGCCAGGTCTGGCAAGCAGTAGGTAGGCCCTGGGAGAGCCCGCTGGATGAGGAATGAATCAAAGAACTGGCAGATCACAGACGTGATGGAGCAAGAGGAACAGAAAACCATCCCTGGTTGAGGAAAACCAACTACAGTCAACCCTGGAACCACATGGAAGGGGTGGGGGCCCTGACCATGCGCATCGCTGAAAATCTGCATATAGCTTCTGCCTCCCCGAAACTACTGATCGCTTACCGTGGATCAGAAGCTTTACTGATAATGCAGACTGACACATATTTCCTATGTCCTATGTATTGAATAGCAAATTCTTACAATAAAGTAAGTTAGAGAAAAGAAAATGTTATTAAGAAAAATCACAAGGAAAACACATTTATGGTACTATACTATAAAAGAAATCTGCAGGGTACCTGGGTGGCTCAGTCAGCTAAGTGTCTGCCTTCAGCTCAGGTCATGGTCCCAGGATCCTAAGATTGAGCCCCACACTGGGCTCCCTGCTAAGCAGGAAGCCTGCTTCTCCCTCTCCTTCTGCTGCTCCCCCTGCTTGTACTCTCTCTCAAATTAATAAAGTCTTAAAAGAAAGAAAGAAAGAAAGAAAGAAAGAAAGAAAGAAAGAAAGAAAGAAATCTGCACATAAGTGGATCTGCACAGTTGAAATCTGCACTGTTCAAGGGTCAACTGTACATGTTTATGTCAGCACCAGGTCAGGAAGAGACCAAATACTCAGCACAATAATGACACACTGTTACTTTGAAAGGAGTAGAGCCAAGGGCCTGCTAAAAGGAGGCAAATGCTTTACTCAAGTGAGAGTACGCTGTGCGGCCTTCTAAGAAAATGAATCCTTCCCATGGCAAGGTGACTTTTCTTTCAATTATTTATGAGGAAACTGATGGCAGCTGCTAACTCTCCTGGTAAAAAAGGAAAGTTCCAAGGGCTTCCATGTGGCCCTGCCTCTTATAACAGCCCTTCCTCCACATGTCACAGAACTGATGCTGGGATTCTGTCAGTTGCCAAATGTGTCTATTGACTGCGCATTTTTAAAATAAAGATATATTTATTTATTTGAGAGAGAGTGCTTGTGCTCACAAGCAGGGAGAGCAGCAGGCAGAGAGAGAAGCAGGCTCCCTACCAAACAGGGAGCCCGATGTGGGGCTCAATCCCAGGACCCTGGGATCATGAGCTGAGCAGAAAGCAGATGTTTAACCAACTGAACCACCCAAGCACCCCTAACTCTAAGCCTTTTTATCTCTTCCTTTGTAACACACTAGGGAAGTACTGGCATCTCAAATTAACTACATGCAGATCATCATTAAGCCTCAGTTTCACTTAAACAGCTAAGTAAAGACAGTCACTTCCAGCTACACAGACCAACACACTGAACCCAGAATCTCAGGTAAGGGCACCTTTACTGACCCAGTAAAAGTTACGTTCTGTTCTCTTTGGTCTTCCATCCTTAGAATCCATTCTTGCACATACTCCCCAAGTTGCTACAATGTAATTTAGCAAAATCTTGGCATTCTTGTGGTATAGAAGCTATATTTTCTCACACTGGAGTTTGTACTTGCCCTTCTCAAGCATATGGAATTCTAATGCCAGTTGTGAGTCTAGTGACAACAAGAGGCATGTGGAGTAGGTCTTGAAGAGAAAAGTTATGCCTTGCAAGGTAACAGCCCTTTGCAGGGTCCTTCCTTAAACAAAGGAAAGCAAATCTTCTCAGACATAATCTGCAGACTGCTTCCACTGGGGGTGGGGAGGGGAGGCTCAGAATAACTCAGAGCTCAAGATTCTCAACTTCATCTGCTTCATCTGGGTCTGCCCAGATATCCCCATTCCAAGACCAGTACCTACACACTGTTGTTGTGTTCATTTGTGTGGGTTTTATAATTGTTTACAGCAGGAGGGCAAACCCTCTATCATATCTTGGCAGCTCAGCATCTAATTTCATTTTTGCAGAGCTCCATATCTTGTGATGTTCCTTCTTACACTGAATTGAAATCTGTCCCTCCACAACTCCCACCCCTCATGCATGAAAACCCACCCCTCTCTCTGCTCTGGAACATCCCACCAGAGACCTGGAGACAGATATTTTGTTTTTTTTCTCAGCCTGGATTAATGTCTTTTCTGATTGGTCTGACTGTTAAGCTTGAGATTCAAGACTATGACCCATTTATGGAGAAAGCTCTCCTCACCTTTACTGTTCAGACTGGGACATTCATGCCACTTCAGCAGCTGCTGAGTGTGCATGAGCCCACCCGAGGTGCTGGATAAGCTAGCCTCCCTGTGTGCCAGCCAAGAGCCGAGGACACAGAACATCATGGGAGCTCATTACCTGGCAGACAATAGAGGGGCCTCAACCCCCTTCCTTGCCAGAAGAACTCATCTTTTCTTTTTCCTATAATCTTTTTTTTTTAAAAGATGTTATTTATTTATTTATTTGACAGAGAGAGAGAGAGCTCACAAGTAGGCAGAGAGGCAGGCAGAGGTGGGGGGGGGGAGCAGGCTCCCTGCCAAGCAGAGAGCCCGATGTGGGACTCGATCCCAGGACCCTGAGATCATGACCTGAGCTGAAGGCAGCAGCTTAACCCACTGAGCCACACAGGCGCCCCTCTTTTTCCTATAATCTTAAGGGGCCCACAGATGTTGCCCACAGTGTTAACTGGCACCCTGGGAAGGCGATTTTAAAGGAAATGGACACCAATCCAAGAGGCTTCTCCAGCTCTAAGCGTTCAGAAAAGGAAGAAAACTCCACAAGGCAAATGAGAATTAAGGGGTAAGCAGGAAAAGCCATCCATACAGCTGGGTCAGCAAGTCCCTCCCTCCATCCCATGCCTTCATTCGGCCACACAACCAACTCCAGCAATCAGGAACGGGTAGGTGTTCCTGTGTGGGTCCCCAGCCAGGGCTGGGCCAGGGAGGGGATACACAGAGCCTGACTGCTGGCAGGCGGCGCGGGAATACATAGGGGCTACATGCTATCATGTCTTTCCACCCCCCCAACTAACTGCAGACGTAGGTCAGGACATTCATCACAGCACTACTCCTACTAACAAAAGCACTCAAAACAACTGGCTAACTGATTGCATCTTTTGTGCAATTAAGCGCGGCGCCAAGTTTAAAAGCCTGAGACCAGTCCAAAACAGGTCACCAGATCTCATCACCACCATAGTCACTTTTGACTGTGAAATATACCATGACTTTAGTAGCATTCAGGGGCGAAAAAAAAATTAAACAATGCTCCATTGTTTGTACAAGAAATGATAAGAGGTAGGGAAGCTATGGGAAATAACCATAAGATGGAAAAACCAAGTGCAGAGTAATGCGCAGGGCACAGTACTCTGTGTGTGTGTGTGTGTGTGTGTGTATCTGTGTTTAAAGGGAGGAGCTATACAATCATACAGGCTTTAATAGGCATACAAAATTTCTGCAAAGACACAAGAATCTGGTAACGAGCGGCCTCCTGAGGTTGGGTTGGGACAGTGGGTCACAGGGTGGAAGGGAAACTCTTCATCATTACACCTATTTGTAACCTCTGAAATTTTAAACCGCATATTCCCTCTTTAAAATAAAACTTTGAAAACTACCAAATGTAAAATAAAATTACGAAGCGCATCCTTCTGGAGGGATCACAGTACATAAAATCTGGAGCTAGCCTTGGATCTGGGTCCTGGCGCTACCCGAGCAACCTCGAGCAAGTTCCCGCCCCGAGTGGGCCAGTTTCCCCAAGAGGCCACTGGGTCCACGACAGCAGGTGTCGGGACATCACTCTAGCTGGGAACCCGGGCGTCCTCGAGCCCACCCCGCCGCAGGGCTCCCCGGCCCCGGCAGCCGGCTGCGGCGCCCCGCGGCGGAGGCCGGGCCAATCAGCGGCCGGGAGGCGGGCGGGGTGGCGGCGCGCGCAAAGCACAGCGCGAAGCAGAGGAGCCACTGCCGTCCCGAAGCAGACCATGCCACGCTCACCCTCGCTCTTCCCGCTGCTGCTGGTGCTGCTGCTGCCGCTGGCCCCAGGTCTCGGGCTCCGCGCCACCGGCGGCCGGCGCCCCGAGTGCGGTCCGTGTCGGCCGGAGCGCTGCCCAGCGCCCGCGCGCTGCCCCGCGCCCGGGATCGCGGCGCGCGACGAGTGCGGCTGCTGTGTGCGCTGCCTGGGCGCCGAGGGCGCGAGCTGCGGGGGGCGGGCCGGCGCGCGCTGTGGCCCCGGCCTGGTGTGCGCCAGCCGCGCCGCGGGGGCGGCGCCCGAGGGCACCGGGCTCTGTGTGTGCGCGCAGCGCGGCGCCGTCTGTGGCTCCGACGGCCGCTCCTACCCTAGCATCTGCGCGCTGCGCCTGCGCGCCCGGCACGCGCCCCGCCCGCACCCCGGCCACCTGCACAAGGCGCGGGATGGCCCCTGCGAATTTGGTGAGTCTGGCTTCTGCGGTGCGGTGCTGGGACAGGAGGAGAAAGAGAGACCCCAGCCCTGTGGAATGTAGGGCCGAGGATGCCTGCATGCACCATGACTGAGAGCCTCAGTTTCCCTTTCGGAAATAGTTTTTCTTACCTGGCCAGGTACTCCAGGAGACTGGGGCAGGAATCCATATCCTTCACCCCTTCCCAAGCTCATGGAGATACAAGCCCTTGAGCTGGTCAGAATTTTGGTGAGCCTACTGTCTCTTTTGGTACTTAACTACCAAACGGCTTGCAGTTCTGTGCAGGCCTGCCATGTATGCCTCCACCAGACTGGGAGTTGGGGGAGGGGGTGTCCTACTGGGTGTAAGTCCCCCCGGGACCAGCAGCGAGCCAGGCCAGGGTCGGGTTTTGGAGCGGAGAGGGAGGGAAGGTGAAGATGCCAGAGGAGGAGGAGCTCCAGACAGGGACTGAGGAATCACTGGGCGAGAACCCCAGGTTAGGTCCCTGCTGGGAGACCCTGAGGAATCTCCCACCCAGGACAGGTAAGACCTTTGAGGACCTAAGTTCTGAAAAGATGATGGTGCCATCAGGGCCAAACCTGGATTTTGTGGGTCTAAGGCTCATATGATTCGGCAGGTAAAGGAATGGAAATTTATTCATTGCTGGGTACCTAGAAGCTTCAGGTTCATTAAGGTCCCAGGAAAGTCAAGTATGGGTGCTGTCATTGCCCACCTCTATAAGTAACTTTTGAAAACTCAAACAAAAATAGACTAACAACATCAGTATACGGATGCCCAGTGGTGCTCCCTGATGGCCCCTTAGGTTTTGGAGAGCTGCTCCCATCTGCACTGCCTGGAGGGGGCAGTGGAGAGTTGAGGGTGAGTGAGCTTGTGGTCGGGAAGTTCCAAGGAGCCTGGCTTGGGGTTCTGGCTTAGGCCTGGAGACCCAAATCTAGACCTAAATGCCTATGTCGGTGTAATGACTTTAGCTCCGACAGGGAAGCCTTGAGGGTAGGGGGACAACCTTTTCCAGGCCTTGGAGAATTTCTAGTATTATTTCCGCCCAAACATTCCAGGTACGTGCACTCAAGTGCTGGAGACCCAGCGGGTTGCTGGGGATGGAGCAAGAAGGCTCCTGTCCCGGGCAACACAAAACCGATGTGCTGCCCACTGAGGGGGCTGAGGCAGTCCCACACCATGGGAAAGGCACTTTTGGCTATTCCTGGCCCGGGCTTCCAGTGGAGGAAAGAGCTGGCGGGTGCTTCCCGATCTGCTGCTGCTGCTGGTTCCCTGAGCAACCTTGGGCATGTCCCTGCCCATCTCTGGGCCCCGTCACCCCTGTGGAGCCACGGTTGAGGTCCCTTCCACTTGGAATCTTTGTTTCTGGCCTGTGGCATTTAAACAGTCCCGCCTCCTTCCTTCCGCCAGTTCCTTTCACTCCTTTTTACAATCTGCCTTCCCCAGCAGTTAATTCACAGGCAGTTCTCTTTGTCTCCAGACAAGTCACAGTTTCACTCCACACACTGGAGATGCAAGAAATGCTGACCAAGTCCCCAGGATCTAACTGGTGCTGATAGTCTCAGATGATTTCTCCCTGGAGTATTGTTCTGTTCCTGAGGCCGAGCCTCCTTGAAGACATACAGACGGAATCTGCTATGGTGCAGAGGAGCTGGAGACCCAGAGGGCAGGGGACACAGCCAGGGTGACCAGTAAAGCCTGACCAGCACCCGGGACCCGAGTGCCCTCTGTAGTGTTCTTTCAGAACAGGACTTGGGAGTGTTAAGTCAGGCAGGTGGTGGTTGCCATGGTTACCAGAGCGCGGCCAGATGGCAGATGGCAACCCCATACCCCTAATTCATTGAAAATTACCAAATGACAAGTAAATGTGACAGCCCCTCCACTCTGATCTATGGGCTCTGAGGCCCACCCCAGGCACAGGCCCTTCGAGGAAAGATGTCCAAGGGGCCAAAAGGAAGGAAAGTCAGAAACTGCTTTTAATGACCCCGTTAGTGACAGGCATCGGGGCCTCCCCAGAATTCAGCTCTCCTTCCCTCTCCCCACCGCAATTGTGTCATCCACAGCCCCGGGCACTGTGGTCCCCTCTCTTTGTGTCCTGAAGTGTTTGTGTGGCCCTGCGCTGGTGTCCTGGGGAAGTGTGGCAGTGTGGACAGGGACATGTTTCCCAGCCAGCCCCAGTGGCACCTCATTCTGGGTTGCCCCAAAGCCATCCTTTATTCAGAGGACGCAGCAGGGGCACTTTTTAACAATGCCCCCAGGGACCCTGGTGAAAGGGAAACGGGCTGAGTCCTAGCAGCAGCTGTTGTGCCTCAATATGGTTAATAAAATCACCCCTCCCCGGCTCTCACCTACCCTTCAGTAACTGAGCACCTGACTCGACAGAACGAGACCTCGATAAATATTTATCAGTTTCCTCACAGGGTGGGAAGTGTTCTCACTCATACTTTGGAGGGGCGTTTGCAAACCACTTTCAGGCTTAAATTCTGGCCTTTGCCTATACTCTGAAATCCCCCCCACCAAATGCCTAATAATTAGGGCAATCCTTTGATAAACGCATTGAATGAAGACGTGCCCAATTCCAGCATATGAATCATTCTTTTTTTTTTTAAATTATTCTTTCTTTACTGTTGGCAGTCGCTGTTGGTTCCCATCTTCCTACTCAATTTTCACAACTACCCTGGCCTGATCTCACTCCGATTTAATAGAAGGGAAAACTGAGGCACACAGAAGGGAATTCCGGGAAGCTGCGTGGCTAGCTCCTAGCCGAGGTGGGGCCCCAGCCTGGGTATGCCTGGCCCTTTTCAGGCAGAGCCACACACCTCTAGCCCTCCGGCTACCTGATTAGGAAGGGGCTCCAAATTGGCCACCCTTGAATCTTGAGGGTTTTTCGGTCCTGATCATCGCCTTCCTGTTTTCCCCGCAGTGCCTGCTGCTGGCTCCCCTGCTTAGCCCTGGGGGATGGCCCCTGAGAGGAGTGGGGATAGCTTCACAGAAGGGAAGACATCTCGGGGAACCCTGGAGGACTTGCTGGAAATTCTTGGGGAGAAAGGAGGATGGGAAGATAAAAGCAGGTAGAGGAGGTCCCGTGGTGGGTGTGACCCTGGGCTGCCCGGCAGCTCTCCAGGGTCATGGTTGGAGAAGGCGGCGAGGCCCAGAGTGGCATGGGCAGGGGCATGGCTAGCCTTGAGTCCCGGCTGAGGGGTGAAGGTTCGTTCTGTACTAGGTTACTGGTTTCATTTCTTTGCTGTTAAGTGGCATGGCGTTGTTGTCGCCACCGTCATTACTTGAAAAGGCTGTGTTGTTCCGTGCATGCTCCCTGACCGTTGGCCGACATGGGGAGAGGGGTGGGATCCTGTAGGCAGCAGGTTGATAGCACGTTCTGAATGCTAAATTAGGTCGGAACAAGGTCCTGGGCCAATACCCACCAGGGCACCGGGCCCCGAGGCTTCAGTGAGCTCTTGAGATCCTGAATCTTAGAAAATTCACCACCCTCCGTTGACATTCCGGCTCCACTTAGAAATCGCAGTCTGTGCGAGGCGCGTGTTACCAGGTAACCAGGAGAGGCTGCGAACGCCACTTTGTGAGAGGGACAAAGAAGGGGGGCCTCGTGCTCAAAAGCCTTTCATGCTGAGGGAGGGGGTGGGAGGCACAGGCTGCAGGGAGCCGGCTTAAGCTGTTTCTCCTTCCACACCCGAACATGACTATTAGCATAAATTATCAGGGCCGCTCAATGCATTGATGATTAAACTCTTTGGTTGTGCACTTCTTTGAACAAGCAGATGGGGTCCTGGGGGATGACTTTTGAAATTCTTCCTTTCCTGGGCACCATTAACTTGAAAAAAAACCTCAGAGGCATGTGCGAAGATCTTACATTCTAGCCGTCAAGGACATATCTAGTTGACCGTGTTGGTGGGGACAGATCTCCACACGCTGGAATAACCGTCGGCCCCTCTCACTCCTACAGACCCACATGGGTAATAATTCAGTCACATCCGTCCTCTCCCTTCACCCCAGAGGATGTGGGGTAGCAGTCACTGTCTTCATTTGCAGACAAGGACAAAATGGTTAATGGCTTGTTCAAGTCCCCGTGGTTGGCACTGGGACCCCATCGCAGGTGGGTGCGCCTGTGGGTGACTGTTCTGTCACCTGATGGGTGGATCGGTGCCCTCCCAGCTTTTCTTGAGCTGTTGCTGGCAGGGACAGAAGGAGACAAGTATTTAGCAAGAAAGAGCTAGAGAGACGAAGCTGGCATGTTCACAGACTGGGCCCACCAGGCACCATGCTCCCTCTTGAAATCCACATTACTCTTGTTACAAGCAGGTAGAAGAAAGTGCAAGCCCAAGAAAGTGCAAGCACAAGAAAGTGCAA
The DNA here is from genome assembly GCA_004024625.1 of Mellivora capensis. Classification (NCBI taxonomy): domain Eukaryota; kingdom Metazoa; phylum Chordata; class Mammalia; order Carnivora; family Mustelidae; genus Mellivora; species Mellivora capensis. The sequence goes on from PISX010000980.1 coordinate 174,015, forward strand.
AAGTGAGGTGACAGGCTGTGCCCCAGGCTCTCCAGAATGAGGGCTGTGGGCATGACCTCTGGAGCCTCTGGGCAGAGCCCACCCAGAGGCCTGCTCTCTGGAGCCAGGAAGGGGTCTGGAGCAGGCCAGGCACTTTGAGGAGATCCCCATGGGGCAGAACAGCTGGTCAAGTCCTCAGGTCTCTCTGTGGAAGCCTTTTACAGTTTGCAAGGGGTCTTGTAGTTCTTCCTCCCAGTAGTTTATGGAGAGAGGAGGAGAGGAGAGGGGAAAGGAAGGAAAACAGGTGCCTGTGCCCATTTTAAAGAAGAAACTGAGACCAAGTCGCAGTGGCAGAGACAGGATTTGAACCTGGGTCCATCTTGCCTGTGGTAGTCATGACATTGAACAGCCCAGCACCACACTCAAATGAGCCCTTAAGGACAATAAGATGAATGTCCTGCGAGTGTAAATGACGTATCACCCATTTAATAGAGTTTTCACGAGAGCTGCTCCCTGGGGGTGATGTTTGGAGGGTTTTTTCCTATGCAGAAGAGAGTAAACAGAGCAGGCTTGAGACTATCCTTAGAAGGGCCTGCTGGCCAGGGTGACCCTTAGCTGGCGTCTGGGAACTTGGATTTGGGGACAGTTCCCGCTGTTCCCTCAGTGATAAGTGTGACTCTTGGCCTGAGCTGTTTGGGGCAGCACCGTGGTTTATGCTGCATGCCTGCTTTCCTTCCGGGACCCTGGAATTTGGGTACATGATGAGCAAGGAGGCCCTGGTGACCTGCCCCCAACAAAAATCCCAGACTCGGAGTCTCCAGTGAGCCTCCCTAGTGGATGGCGTTTCACACGTGTTGTCACCATTCACTGCTGGGGGATCCAGGGTGTCCTGTGGGGTCCTTTGGGAGCAGCGCGTGGAAGCTTGCGCCTGGGTTCCCCGTCTTTACCCCGTGAGCCGCTTTTCTCTTTGCTGTTTGCTTTGTCTCCTGTCACAGTAATAAGTCAAGCTCTGAGTCATACTACTGAGGACTATGAGTCCTCCTAGCAAATCACCGAACCTGGGGATTATCTTGGGGCTCCCCAACACAGTCCCTAAGGAACTCTTTCTTGTTCTGGAATGGAGTCCATCCAGACAACAGATGATTCACTTTAAAACTCAGTGAAGAGTTGATGGTTGAAGGGTACCTGGGTTTGAGTCCCTGCTCCTCCAGGCACTTCACCGTTCTGAGCCTTGGTTTTCTTGTCTGTAAAATGGGGATAAAAGCACTGGCTGAGCAGGGTACATGGAAGTGTCATCTAAGGAGAGGGCAAGACTTTGGGACAAAGCTAGAACCTGCGCTCAAAGACTTGCCCAACCGTCTAAACTCAAGTCACCCCACCTAGCTCCACTGCTGGTGAAATTGCTGGAAAGATAGAACGGGCTAATCCGTGTGAGCAGAGGGGAGAGCCTAGCACACAGCAGGCTCTCAGAATTAGGGGGTGACGTAATCACTGTTTCTGCTGTGATGATGATGGCTGATTCTGAAGCGCTGTTATGGATAAAAGTATTTTACATTTAAAAGCAGATGTGTTAATATTAAAACCAGATTCCTATGACAGGGAGCAGCCCGAGGAAATTTCTTGACACGGACTGGACTCTTCTAGATCTTGGTTGTGGTGGTGGTTACACGACCGTAGGCCTTTGTCAAAGCTCAAGAGTTGCATTCCACAAGGAATAAATGTGCTGTATGTAAATTTTAAAATAAATAAAAATTTGAATGTTACTTTATCATCGAAAGCTGGGGGCTCCTTTGTCAAAGAAGTGCTATTTTCTGCCACAAGATAGTAGCAAAGACAGCATTTCCAGGACAGTCTTCAAAGGAGGGAGAGGGAAATTTGAGGAGAGAGACCGTTGAAATGTGATTTACTGGTTTATTCATTTAGGCCTGAAAGGGATTGATGAAATCTCATTTAAAATTTATGACTTTACATGAATGAAAGTAAAACATGTTGATTGAGTGTCCCTTTGGAATCCATTGAGGGCTTTGGAATAAGATACGGTTCTGATTGTTCCCCCAGTGAGCCATTTGAAGACTGTTGGGCTCCGGGGGGAGGGCATGTCGGCGGGAGGGTGTGGATAAATTAGACTCTCTTTGTCATATTGCAGATGCGCCCCCCCCCCACTGGAAAGCAGGGGTGCAGCGGTTCTTTGTGGCAGTTTTGCAGGTGGCTAGGCTGCTTTGGGAGACGTTAGAGGCCTAGGACCTTGGTTCAGTAGAGGGCTTTGGCTATACTCAGTGTTGTGGGTAGAGCCATGATGCTCAGGGGGCAATCAAATGTGCACAACTAAAGGACTGGGGTGACCAGGCTAAGGGGGAAGAAAGCAGCCTGGGGGCAGGAAGCATAGTGTCTGTATTCAGTGGAGGCTAGTGGGGCACCCAGGGGGCCGTAGGGCTCCAGTCCGGCAGCCCTGGGATCAACATGTAGGAGTTACAGGGAGGTAGGTTTTAGCTCCAGATGAAGGAAGACAAGCTTTCTTACCAGTGGAGCCCTCCTAGGATGGAACCCCTGGCTCTGTGGGTAGTGAGTTCTCTGTCAGTGGAGGCATGCAAGTAGATGCTAGCTAAACATATCACAGATGGTCAGGCATAGGATCTTGAGAAGTTGGGTCACTCCAGTTTGAGACTCTGGTTCTAAGACAATTTTCCAGAGATCTTTTTGGGTACCAGCTTGACAAGTTCTGTCAGGAGGGGCCAGACCAGTCTTATTTCTGTGCCCTTTCACTCCTGTCCCTCCCCCTCCTCCTGCAGCCTTCTCCCTCCCACCCTTTGCTCTCCTTTTTTATTGCAGCTGCACCCAGGCAGGTGAGGGCCCTTGCCCTCTCCAGAGCCATCCATGAGTCACAGGGGAAGCCCCAAGAGTGTAGACCCTGCAGTTTGATGCCCAGAGAAGGAATGTTTTTTCCTCCTCATTCGCCATGTGTTTCTTCATCCAGTCATGTGTTTACCAGGCCTTCTGAGGCCCACTTACATGTCCTGTTAACTTAAACCATTGCTGTCACACTCATCACATGGTAAGATCAGTTCAACAGCCCTGCGAGCAGGGGACATTATCCCCGTCTTAACAGATGAGCAAACCCGAGCAGGGACGATTCCCCCCAACCAGGCCTACTCACTACATCTTGTCCAAGACTCTGCTGGGCCAGATGCAGGGATGGCCCCAGTCCAGAGGAGGCCGGTGGACATACCTGGACTGCCAGCAGGCTGTCCTCCAGCAGCTCAGAGGGGTATGGACATGCTGGTCCTGGACTAGGACACGTACCCTAACCCTCTAGGTCCTGCAAGAAGGGGAGCCATCCCCCGTGCAGTTGGGGAGTGCCTTCCATGCAGTGCGGGCAGGTCTACTGAGGGACAGGACGCAGGGCCCAAACACCGAGGTGGCCGGACTTGATTCTTGTAGCATCCGTGTGAGCAGATAACATGGTGGGCACCGGGAGGAGGGCGGTGTGGGGTGTCAGGTAAGCACGTCTAACCCAGATGCCTGCAAGGTCCCCGCCCCAGCCAGCCAACCCACACCCTTCCTTCTCCTTTCTGTAATGCTCTGACAGCCTCCAGCCCCGTTGCCTGGGGATGGCAGTCCTGGGAGTGACCCCTCTCCGGGTGTCCTCAACTCTGGTGGAGTGGGGGGGGGGGCCTTCGGGGCCTGCAGCCCTGCCCCTGGGGAGGGGGCTGTGGGCTGGGGAGGCCGCCAGGAGCCTGCGAGTCTGCGATATGCAAATGAGCGTCTGGGCCGGCCCTTGGGGGGGTCTGGGCACCCGCAGCTGTTCTGCTTGGCCTGTTCTTTGGACCGCCCTCCGTGTGCAAGGAGAAAAGCCCATCTGTTCCAAGACTTGGCATTGGGGAGGTGACACCAGCCCCTCCTGAGCTGCTCCATGTCTCGAGTAGCTGAGCTGCAAGCAGATGGCAGCCGGGGTCCTCGGCGGGAGTGTGACGAGACCCTCGCTCTGCCACAGACCTGGCAGGCAATCTGGGAAGTCGCCTTTCCTTTCCAGGTCCCTGTTTTCCTGTTGGTAGAACAAAGGGGCTGGATGAGGAAGCATGGAAGTGTCCCTCCGGGTCTGAGGGAAACATGCTTCCCGGCCTCTGAGTGTGCTCTTCGAGAGTGGAGAGCTTTCCTCGGCTGCTCCTCTCACGGGGGACTGTCCCCACAGGCTCTCTGCAGGCAGGGGATTTTCGACGTGCGATGGCTTGGAACCTGGCAGGGTAAAGGCTGTGATCTCTTGTCTTTTTCCTCCAGCTCCTGTGGTCGTCACACCACCCAGGAGTGTTCACAATGTCACCGGGGCCCAGGTGTACCTGTCCTGTGAGGTGAGGGCTGTGCCCACCCCTGTCATCACGTGGAAGAAGGTATTTACGTCCAAGAATTCCGTGTGTGTGTGTGTGTGTGTGTGTGAGAGAGAGAGAGAGAGAGAGAGAGAGAGAGACGCGTTTCTTCTAAGTGTGTTGATGTGTCTGTCTTTATATGCGGAGCAGAGGATTTAAAAGAGATCTTACATGTCACTCTTCTACCTTCAGGCTTATGCCTCAAAACTTTCACCCCAGAGCTCTCCCCAGGGCAGGGGAGTCACCATCCTTCTTTGTGCCATTTGCCCCCTCAGCCACTTAGCTCTCCAGAAAGTTCATCTATTTCTTGCCTAGATCCACTGGAACAAAGTTAGAGCCTACCTCACAGGATCTGGGTTTTAGAAAGACTACCCAAATCCCATTCCAACACAAGCGCTTCCTGCAGGTCAATTTTTGAGAGACTGGTGTGGATCACAGCGTATGATTGTCCACCTACGTCAACAGCCCCACTAAGGGCCAGGAAACTCTGAACCGCTTCTGAGAGATAGTGGTGGTGTCTGCATCGTTACTGTCCAGCAGGGGGTGCTGTCTGCACAGACGTTTAGGTTCATGAAGCCACTGACGTTTTAATGGGAATGCGAGGAGCCAGGGTCTGGCCTTTGAGTCCGTCGGAAGATGAAGACAGCAGGGATGTCTGTGATGTGGTTCTTGCCCGGAGACACTTTTTCTAAACCACTCCTGGTTTTTCTGTCCTCTGTAGGTCACACAGTCTCCCGAGGGTGCCCAGGTGCTGGAGGACCTGCCCGGGGACCACGTCAATATCGCTGTCCAGGTGCGAGGGGGCCCTTCTGTCCACGAGGCCACAGCCTGGATTTTGGTGGGTATCTCATTTGTTTAGGATTAGTGGCTATTACTGACCGGCTCTTACAAAATACCCTTTGTATATTCATAGCATGTTATACATTTCAAAGTTCTTCTTATCCTTTTCTGGTTGGACCCTGCACTACCGGTGAGGGAAGTTTAACCCCCAGGAGCATAAGTGATCTTCAGCGGTGGTCAGAATTACGGCCCCAGAGGGATGTCCCCGTCCTAATCCCTGGAATCCGTGGATGCGTTATATGCAAGAGGGGATTAAGGTTGTAGATGGAGCTAAAGGTGCTGATCAGCTGACTTTAATAAAGAAGTTATCCTGGATTATTGGTCCAATATAATCACAAGAGCCCTTTAAATGCTGAAGTGGGAAGTGGGAGGGAAGAAGCCAGAGAGCTGGCAGAGAGCCATCTTCTCTGGCTTTGAAGATGGAGGAAGAGGACCACAAGCCCAGGAACGCTAGCAGCCTCTAGAATGGGAAAGACAAGAAATGGATTTTTCCCTGTGACCCCATCCCCCTCAGTTGGCATGAGTTCAACACGAGCTGGTGTGCATACCTCCTGCCTGGTCTGTACAGTGAGTGGCTCGGCTGACAGACGTGGTTGTGTCCAGAGGAAACGAAAGGAGGGAGCAGGTGCAGGCATGAGAGCAGGTTGCTCCCGGAGGGGCCAAGGGGGTCCGCCTCGTTGCACTCCCATCTCGGCCTGGTTTGGTGACTTCTCCACCCAGCTCAGACCCTCAGAAAGCAGTCGGGTCCGTGTGACTTTTTCAAATAAAGCACCTTCCCCTCTTTACTACAAGAAGGTGTATGGGGAAAGTGTTCTTCTCTCTGGTGTTATTTTATAAGGCTGTCTCCAGTGGGAACACTTGAGGGTCATTCCTTGTTCAGTAGACTTTTGTTCTTTTAACTTGCAGTAATTTCCTTGTTATGTATAATAAAAGGATCAGGTAGCTCACAGTAAAAGGCAGGAATGCAAAGGAAACATTAGAATGAGGGCCACCATAGAGAGGGCACAGAGAAGAAACGTTAACTCGTGGCAGTCAAGGCTGGAAGAGGAATAGTGAGCTCTATCTTATTTTGAAAAAGAATAAGGCCTATCATTAGGAGCTAAGCAAGGAGCTGATTTGGCCATGCCGTATATAACTACATGACCTTGGCTGTTTTACTTCCAGATCAACCCTCTGAGAAAGGAGGATGAGGGAGTGTACCTGTGCCATTCAGCCAACGTGGTTGGGGAGGCCCAGTCGCATGGCACGGTGACGGTTCTCGATCTGAGTAAACACACAGCCCCCCGCCTCCCAGCTCCGGATGACCGCCTGTGATGCGGTAACGCACATGTCGTGGTCTGAGTCATTTTCAGTGTATGCACACTTGTGTCACAAGAGATTGAGATGGCTTCTAAGATGCATAGCAACAAAGAAGAAAAATACATGAACCAAGGACACCAGAGGGAGACCAAACAGGAGTAGGAACATATTACAGCTATAGCGGGTTGGATCTCTAGCACGTTCGACACTCGTGCCGCTCTGGTCCTCCCACCGGGAGTGCAAACGCAAGGGCTGTGCACGTTGTGGGTTTCCACAGGTGGGGAAGACCAGCTGTCTCTTTCTGTTTCTGAAGCCGAAAGAACATTTCCTTCAAGTCCTAGAGGGGACACAGGGAGCAGGCACCGTCACTGTGCCAGCACCGTGTGAAAACATGCCAGCAGAGGAGACAGTCTGAGCTCCATTTGCTGGCCCCAGGTGCATCCTTGCTGGCAGCTCTGCTGTCTCCGGGCCTCACCTGCCTGTCCTCAGCACCGCCCGTGCTCAACAGCGTGTCAGGGAGAATCTGCATCCCCCTGGCCCCTCGGCTCGTAGTCCTTATAGCCCCCCCACCCCTGCCACTGCGTGAGAGCTGGGGTTGCATCTGTCCCCTACCAACAGGTGGGCCGTGAACCTAGGAAATAAGCCCCTTAATTAGCCAGAATGTGCTGCGTGACACAGCCACCAACATTTCTGTCTTGCTCACATTCCTTGTCATGGCGGCCCATCGGCTGGCTGTGGCTCTGCTCCATGGGTCTTACCACACAGGGACCCAGCGAGAGGATCAGCCCCAATGGGCACAAGGTCCGTTCTTGTGGCAGAGGGGATGAGCAACAGACTTAGCCACAGTACACAATCCCCTTTAAAGATTCTGCTTGGAGGGGGCGAATGACACATCTGCTTACCTCTGGCAGTGCCCAGCATCCATGGGGTAGGGGGCACTGCTCTGTCACGGGAGCCCAGGGATAGGCACACATGATTTTGCTGTGGCTGTAAGCCACTTTCTTTCCCATTTCACCACTGTTGTGGGGTACCCTCTGTGTGCAGGACCTTCTGTCCGTTCTGTGGGGTGCATAGAAAACCAAAACAGTGACCATCATTAAAATACAAGAATTGCCATGTTAAGGAAGCGAGGGTCGTGTACAAGTTTGAAGCGAGAGGAGCAGTTTAGAACTGGGGGCAGCAAAAGAGAGGTTGCTAAGGAGGTGGCATGGTGGAGAAAGTAGCTAGAGTTCCGGGAAACAGGCGCGGAGATAGAAGGGGGGACATCCTCAAGTAGGAATTCAGACAGGAGATGGTTCCTAAAGTTGCCCTCCTGATACTCTGCTTTTTATGGGCATGTACCAGTGTATATTGTTATATCACGTATCGGGAATTTTGTCCTGCATGCTTGTGTGCATTTATATGTATGTACCTATGTATGTGTGTCTCTATACATATTTTATGTTTTAAATATGTATACAATTTTTAATAATATATATTTTTAAAATACACACACATAGTGGTACCAGGCTATGGATGTAGTCTGTTATAAATGAGTTTTCAGAAGGGAGCTACAAAGAACCATGGTATTTTAAGACCATTGCCACGCAGTTCTTCAGTTCCCCCTACAACATGCTGTACTGGCCAGCTCTCACTTACATACCTCCAGTGCTGTGGAGCTCACTACCACCAGACATCCATCTTTGGGTTTTCCAGTAGTTGAAAGTTCTTCCTTGTATTAAACTCGGTGCTGCCTCCCAGAAATGTCTACCCAGGGTCTCACATGTACTTCTTGGATGCCCCCAAGCAGCACTTCCCCTGGCCAGGAAGATTTGGGGTCAAGGATAATTCCCCCCACCCTTTCCATTTACCACATAGTTGATTGTGACACGTCAGGCTTCTTTCCTCTCAACCTTTTCTCTCTTTCCTCTAGGGTCTTAGAAACATTGATGACGGGATATTGGAAGAGTCAAGTCATGCATCATTTTCCTTGTGAAGAGTTGGAGAAACCGTGTTTGTAGATGACCCCTTTTGTATGTTTTTACAAATTAGATGCAAACTAGATTCGTATGCAGATGTAGTTTTAGCAGGGCAAGCATTGGGAAGCCAGACTGCATGTGGCTTTTTTGTACTTTTGAAACGAATTGCTCTGTGAGAATTCTTTTTTACCTAACCCCTCCCAGGGAAGGTCACCTGGTGGTATGCTTGTAATTCTAAAGGGCTAGGACAAGAAGGCCTGTGTCAGCCATGAGTCTTTACCTCATTTGTCTGTGACTGATTAGTGTGTGTTGTAGGAGAGGAGGAGTAGGATCACGCCTTCCTCTGCCTGCTCTCCGACTTGCTGTGTGACCTGGATGGGCCGCTCCCCTTTCTGGGCCTTTGTCTCCTCACCTGGGAATGTGGCATCTGGACTAGATACCTCCTGTGTCCCTTTGAGTCCTGCCATCCTAGAGTAAGGTGACCCTGTGGGAAAAACAGGGGAGGCAAAGTCTTAGCATTCTTTTTCAGTGGTATTCCCTCAAAAACAGTTGCCATGGCTTCATAGTGGGCTGTGGAGGTGGCCGTAGCTCCTCCTTTCCCTGCCATTTTCCCACCTTAAAGAGATGGAGTCCTTGGCTGGGTGTTTGGGGACCAAGATGTCCCCTTGTCAGCAAGCCCAGCACTCTCTCACCAGGTGGGCAGTGGACCCCTGACTCTGGACATCAAACTGAGGAAACAGGGTCAGAGGCTTCTTTCTCTGGGCTGTGGGATTAGAGTGTAGTCGAATACCTTGTACTTGGAGAGGTTTTGACCTTACCCAGAAATAAGGCTTTCTTTCTTTCTTTCTTTCTTTTTTTTTTTTTAAAGATCTTTTCTGTTTATTTGACAGAGACACCGCGAGAGAGAAACACAAGCAGGGGCAGAGGGAGACGGGGAGGGAGAAGCAGGCTTCCCGCCGAGTAGGCCCTGGGATCATGACCCAAGCCGAAGGCAGATGCTTAACGACTGAGCCACCCAGGCACCCCTATTTCTTTCTCTTTTTTTAATAAGAAGAGTATTTAATACCTGGGTGAAAAAATAGATCCCCTAGGTGATTAAAAAATAATTTCTTTTAAGTCGGAATTGGGATCTCACTTGTGTCTCGTCCTTCAAGTTCATGAAGTGCTTTTCTGTCTGTAGTCACCCCAACTCGAGGACAGCAGGCAGGGGGAACATAGGTGTCCCCCCCCTCCCCTTTGCAGATGAAGAAACCAGGCTCTGAGAGGGAGGCGCCTGCCCAAGGTCTGAAGGCCTCTGAGAAGGACCAGAACTCAGGGCACCTGGCCTTTGTCGGCCCCCTTCCCGTGCCACAGTACTGCTGCTCGGGTAATCTCCTAGCTGTGTAAAGGAAGGTGCTGGCCGGTTCCAGGGGCCCTGGGGATCTTACTCAGGTCCTGCTCAGCTTCTACAGCATACTCCCATGCCACTCCCGCTAGGCATTACATTCTGGAGTCCTCTTTGGAGTTAAACTTTCTGCCTTTGAGCCTGGCCATTCCATATCTGAAATAGCAGGGTGGCATCACCCTCGTGTACTACATACATGGCAGAAGCATGGCCTGGGGATCCAGAAACATGAGGTCCATTTGAGAATTCATCCCTGGCTTGCTGCCTGACTTCAAGCAAGTCCCCTTCACCTTCCAGACCCGTTTTCCTCATTTGAATAAGAAGGGAAGGAAACTAGATGGGTGGTTTGCAAACTTTAAAACATCTGGAAGCTGTGTTTGTTTGTTGGTTGGAGGGTGGGGCTGCAAGGGCCCCACTCCCATCCCCTACCCTGCACCCCGATGCCTTCCCTGCCCTGTCCCACCATGGGGGTTTCTGTATCCAAGGCCTGCCACTAAGTCTTTTGGGATGTGAATAGTTAGAAGACTTGCTTGGTAAGGCACTTAGTGAAACTATCGGGAGAAGCAGGGATACTGTGGCCCTGGAGAAGATGCTAGAACAATCCTGCATCTGGTGAGGGACACATTCAGCGAAATCACTTGACCTGTCTCATGTGTGCACAGTCACAGCTGGAGGGCAGGGCCGAGATGCAGAGAGAAGGGGGTTGGAGCACTTGGGGGGCAGAGCTGAACATGGCAACCGCAGGAGGCTGGGTTCATGGCATAAGGATGTGCAAAATTATAATCATGTTGCCCTCTCCAAAATGTTTTACCAAAACCAAACAGGCAGAAAAACTGGATTTTTCCAACCTCATGACTTTTCAACCAGGCAGAACCTGTGTTTTCTGCCCTATCGTCATAAATGTGATGATGTTACCTGACCCCTGCACCTGAAAATAAATGTTTTTAGAGACACTCTTCGTGGTTTTATGGTCTCTCTGGCCCTGGAACACTGCTGTGGGTGGGAGCAGGGGCCACCGATATGTCTCCACGACCCTGGGTGCATCTTGCCCTTTTCTTAACCACCTCAGCAACTTCAGCCTAAATCCTCCATTCCCCTCACACCTGGGTTCTGGGCATAGCCCCACCTGGACACCTGACTCACAATTTTTAGCCAGTCCTAATATCCTCCTGCAGGCCCGATCCTTCTAACTCCCTCAGAACTTGTGTCTCTCACCGGATATACACCCCAGATACTCATTCGCACAGAGAGCTGTGCCCTCTGTTATCTCTCAAATGCACAGGGAGGCCAGAAGGGTGCAGGAATCAGTATGAAGAAGGGCGGGACTCAGGCAGGAGAGGGGAGAGGGATGAGGCTGCAGTCCTGCCAGGCAGCACGAGGTGTCTGCTTTGTGATCAGAGAAGACTTCCTGGAAGAGGAGGCATTGAGTTGGGGATTGAAGTGGGTATGGGGGATTCTGGGCCAGGGAACCAGCATGAGGAAGGAGCAGGGATGGAGAAGTGCAGGGTAGCTTGTGAAGGGGAGTGGTGACCTGTGGTAGTTGCTAGGAACTATAGCGGCTGGGAGAGGGGAGTGGTTTTAGGCCATGCCCCTGACTGCCATCAGGGCAGGTTGGAGCTGATGCTGCAGGTGGTGGACAGCCTGAATCTCAGTCTTCTGTTGTGAACGGGGTTATAACTGGGCTTAAGGGAGGTCACCCGAAAGCCAGTGTTCAATCCCAAATGTACTCACTTCCCACCTTATCCAAAAACAAGTCTGATTTTTAGTCAAAATGGATTTTTCTTCTTCAGATTTTGCAGTGAAATTAATCCTCTATCTTTAAAAAACACTGCCCTCCCCTCTCCCCCAGGGATGGATGACACAGGAAAATTTAATAAGAATGAGCAAATCAATCGACAGTGAACAGTCCCCTCTAATGAATTTCCTCGTTCCCAGCCTTTGCCAGGGCCTCCCGAATGTTAAATCAGGAAATGATTATTATGTGATATTTTAATTAATTAAGGGAAGATAAAGTGGTCTGGCGTCTGCAGCTGAATAATGAATTCAGAATGTGGGAGCCCCAGTCAGCCAGGGCACAACCGGAGGGAGCGGTGGCCCACACTTGGCTGGGCGGGACTGACCTCTGTCCCCCAGAGTGCGGGGCTACCTCTGGGTTCAGCCACGACCACGACCGTGTCCGGGGTCTGAGGGGTGTATGCAGCCAGGAGACAGCGCTGTCCGTGCCTCCGTTCACTCTGCTGTCTTATCCCGCCTAAATCTCCCCTCGAGAGGGCCAGAGAAATTGAGCTGAATCCGGAGGGGAAAGAAGACAGGAGGAAGGAATAGCATGAGCAAGGCTGGACAGTGTGGAGAGAAAGGTCCATGAGAGGGTTAAACCCTAAAAATATCTCCGTGAGAAACACTGTCTTTGTCGCACACACCTGCACAGAGGTGCTCTCTTAGAGCCAGGGCGAGCTGTCCACTGAACACCGCGGACCACTCCACAGCATCGGTGTCCTCGTAACTACAATCTCCCAGCCTCCCCTGGCACCATCGGTTGGGTCAGGTCATTTTAGCCAGTGGACTGAATGGAAGCCAGGGCTTTAAAGAAGTAGGTGGGGGCGCCTGGGTGGCTTGGTTGACTAAGCATCCAGCTCTGGATTTTGGCTTAGGTCATGGTCTCAGGGTCTAAGATCAAGCCCCACAGTGGGTTCCACGCTCAGTGGGGAGTCTGCTTGAAATTCTCTTTCTCCCTCTCCCTCTGCTCTTCCCCTGTGCTTACACACTCTCTCTTTCTAAAAAAATAAAAATTAAAAAGAAAAAAGTTGGTGGGCCTTTTTCACAGTTTCGTCCCCATCTACCAACTGACAGGGAGGTCTCTGAGACCCTACACTGGGGTTTTCACTTGGGTCTGTGGACCCCTAGGGATTCTATTGATGGATTCATGCAGCCTATGGGTCCTTTGAAAGTGTGCAAAATTTCATATGATGGGCATATGTGCAGTTTTTCTAGTAGCATTCATCAGCTTCTCAAAGGAATACAGAACACAAATGGTTAAGAACCATTGTTGACAATGGAGCCACAAGATGGAAGGAACCCGTGTTTCTGAATCTCCATGTGGAAGAAGGTGCCAGTTAACCAGACACCTGCATTAGATTATTACAAGGAATTAACCGGCATCATTCATTAACTGCTGGTTAACCACTGGTTAGTTGCTTAACCAAGATTAAGCAAGAAATAAACAGTTATTGTGTTGACGCCCTCAACTTGGGGCTTTGTTTGTGGTGGCACTAACCTTACGTCAGTACATGTGGGAAGTATACTTGGCTGGGGACCAGGAGATCTATACTCCAGGCCACGATTCTACACCATGGAGCCCTGTGGCCTTGGACTGCTTACTCGGTCACTCCTCAGCTTAAGTGAGTGGGGAGACCAGAGGCTCTCGAGTTCCTCATAATGAGCCTTCTTACTTTCCTTTCAATGTCTTCCAACTCTAGAATCAATCTACAGAGCCCTGGCGCTTGGGGGGATTAAGTGCTGTTCTCAACCTATAGTGGTCTGGCTTCTGTCCCTACCCTTCCACACAAACTATCCTTACCTAGTCTGCAGGGACCCCATGCTTCAGCCAGGAGACACTTCTCAGTCCTCTTACCTGACCTCTTGGAAGCACTTGACTCTGCCGATGGCTTCCCCCTTTTGCAAACTCCTGCCTTCCTTCGTTTCTTGACTCCTCTCTCTCAGGTTTTCCTCCTGCTTCCCAGCTGCTTCTCCTTAGGATCCTTAAGGAATTCTCATTCTCCACTCACCTTTGACATCGGCATTATCAGGATCAAGCTATCCTTGTCTTCCCTGCAATCTGTGGTCAACACAGCAGCTCCAGTGATCATTTTAAAACATGTCAGATCATGTCACAGCTCTGTTCAAAACCTCCCAGGGCATCCTTCATCATTCACAGTAAAGGCCCCAATTGACCTTCAAAGCTCTGTGCATCTAGAGCCCTTGCTCACTCCACCCCAGCTCCTTGGCCTCCTTGTGTTCTCTGAACCCCCAGATGTGCTCCAGCCTCAGGGCCTTTGCCCCTGCCATTTCCATACATCTTTCAGACTTTTGTCATCTCTCCAGTGAAAACATCTCTGACCACCTTATTGAAAACTACACTTCCTACCCCAGCCCACCTCAGCCACATTCCCAATTCTCCTTTCCAGTGGGGCTTTTTGCCATTATAACCTTATCCACCTGATGGACTAAATGTTTCCCTTAGTTTACTTATGGTCAGCCTCCCCCATCGGGGAGAATGTGCAGGACTCATGTTTAGTTCCCTGCCATGTCCCCAGCACCTGGAATAGTTCCTAGTGCGTGGTCAGCACTCATACAATGTGTTGAATAAACCAATAAATAAATAAACTCTCCACCTTGTCCTCAAATCTGCTCCTCCAGCTGGGTTCCCTTTCACAGTGCTAGCACTACTGCCACTTTGTCCCCAACCGGGAGCATGGGTCACCCTAACTTCATGATCCTCTTGCAGCCATCGCTCACTACACCCAGAAGCCCACCTCGGGGCTGCCAGGCTCTGCCACCCATCCTCGCACCTGGCTCAGGGCAGCATGATGTTGGTAGCAATTGGCAGTGGTGTCCAGCTCCGGGGCGACCCCTCAACCCATCCTCCCACTAAACCATAACCAGCCTTAGAAACCAAAACTGGAGGGCTGCCTGGGTGGCTTATCTGGTTAAGCGTCTGTCTTTGGCTCAGGTCATGATCCCCAGGTCCTGGGATGGGATGAAGCCCTGGGTCGGTCTCCCAGCTCAGCAGGGAGCCTGCTTCTCCCTCTCCCTCTGCTCCTCCCTTCCCTGCTCATGCTCTCGCTCTCTCTGAAATAAATCAATAAAAATCATTAAAACAACGACAACAACAACAACAACAAAATAGAATTCTCTCACTCTCCTTGGGAAGTCCTCATGGCTTCCCATTGCTGGACAGCCCATGGGCTTCCTCAAAGGGCCGCCAGCCCCTTCACAAATTCAGCCCCTGCCTTCTCCCAGGCCTTTCTTCCCAGGTTTCTCCCTTCCTCAAACCATTCCTCACACCCTCTGTGCCTTCTCATAAACCCCAGACCCTTCTCCCAGGAACACGCATTCTGTGTCTCTGCCTGGTTACCTCCTTCTCACCCTGCAGATCCTGTCCCCCCAACCCGGGCCTCTCCCTTGGGCCGAGCCGGGTGTGGGTAAAAAGTCAGGAGACCTGAGTTGGAATCCCTGCTCCACTCACTAGCTGAATACCTCTGGGCCTCCACATTTATTTAGCAAGTAGGATGCTAATAATAAGTACCTTAGGAAGTTAGAGACATTAAATGAGATCATACATATTGTAGGTACCTTTTAAATATTGTATGGGCTTAATGTTACTTCTTTCCTTCTGTGATTCCGTGGCCTCTGTGTTTCTGCTTCGCACAGACTTTTCACCTCTCCCGGGAATGGTCTCCCTGGCAGCCTGTGAGCCCCTGGAGGGAGCTCCTGCTTCATTCAATTCTCCTTCCCCACAACCTGCCCAGAACCCGCACCTGAGCGTCCCCCCACCCCCCTGCTTCTTTTTAATCAGTGGATAATCTGAGCCAATGAACTAACGAGGTGGCCACCAGAGGTCAGGCTCACACCCAGAATAGAGCCAACCCAAACTAGAGCTCTTCAAAGGCCTGGGATCTGGGATCTGATCAGAAGCCCTGGGGGGGGGTCCCACTGGGAAGCAGGGTGTCCGGGCTAGTCCAGCAGCACTGCTGTAGGCCCTTGAGGCCTCCTGAGGTGTGATTAGATGCTCTCCCCTTGCTGGCCCCTAGCGTATGCATATGAGAAATTGAATCCACACGAGCTGCGTGCTAATCCTCTCAGCTTCTACTTCCTCAGCTAAAAAGAGGGTCAGGGGCGCCTGGGTGGCTCAGTGGGTTAAAGCCTCTGCCTTCGGCTCAGGTCATGATCTCCGGGTCCTGGGATAGAGCCCCACATCGGGCTCTCTGCTCAGCAGGGAGGCTGCTTCCCTTCCTCTCTCTCTGCCTGCCTCTCTGCCTACTTGTGATCTCTGTCTGTCAAATAAATAAATAAAATCTTAAAAAAAAAAAAAAAGAGGGTCTCTCCACTGCCTACTCTATGGGATTGTGAGGCTTCAGTGGTGTGTAAAGACGACTGGCAGGACCGTAGCCGGCAGAGTAAGCGCTTGGCGCAAGCTTGGTGAATGAGTGTTGGCGCAGAGTTGCCCCATGGATGACTGAGTGAAATCCTGCACTGAATGGGGCCCAGTTAGACCTCCTGCTCACACTTCCCACAGTGAGAGCAATGAAGGAGGGCAGAGGGGCCTCTGGGCTCAGATGACTAGGAAGCTGTCCTATCGGACTCATCAGTCTCAGAATTTTAGGGACCGGAGCGAGGGACCTAGAGGATTGTCTTTTCGTAGTCCCACCCACACTGGGACACCCTCTAAAAGTTCCTCTTGGTTTAGAAGTATTGAGAAGCAGATAAGGAATGAAGCTGTGAAAACACTGGGATGTTGCTTGTTCCTGGTCAAAGACCCCCACCACCCAGCCGCCCAGCTCCCTCATCCCTACCCGCCTCCCCAGTCTGCTGGAGAGAAACTTGTCTACCATGCAAAAGTGCCAACAGCCTCCAAGAGAAAGTGATAAAAGGTGCCCTTTGGGGGACAGTCACGCTCAGCCCAGGCTTAGACAAATGGTGTGAAAAGGAGGCCTTAGGAAGGGGAAATGACAGACCCCAAGTCCATAGGAAGTTTTGAGTCCACTCCTGAAGACACAGAAAAAATCGTCTCGATGCCTTGGTGAGATAACAGGACATTAAAGAGATGACCAAGGCTGTGCATTTCCAAGACTGAGTGGACCAAGAAGTGTGGTGATGTGTGAGCAACATGGTCTAGAAAGACGGAAGACAAGGAGAGAGAGGATCAGCCTTGTTTCTGTACCGTGGTCAGGCTGGCTTGGATTTACTCCCTTCAGATGGAGAATGAAGTCCGAAGACTAACGATGAAGACACTGAACTCTGAGGTTTAAAATTCTGGAAATCGGGGTATCTGGGTGGTTATGGGTTGAGCACCCAACTCTTGATTTCAGCTCAGGTCATGACCTCAGAGTCCTGAGACAGCCCATGTCAGGCTCTGTGCTCAGTGGGGAGTCTGCTTCTCTCTCTCCCTCCACCGCCCTCTCACCCCCTGGCCCGCTCACATGCACAAGTGCATGCACTCTCTCTCTCAAATAAATCTTTAAAACATAAAAATAAATAAATAAATTTCTGGAAACCCCTAACATGTCAGAAAGACCCTGATACTGGGCTCTGCTTGAGGGGCAGTGTTTTGGGCCTGGGGGACAATGGGGAAGGCCCGAAATGGGAACGCGGATGGACTTGCTCTAGGCAGGAACCAGGGCTTTTCTCTATGGGTCTTAAAGTTACACTTTATATCCCCGCCAAGAGAAAACAAAAATCCAACTAGAAATATGCTGGGGAGAGGACTTCTGCACCTGGCTGGGGGTTGACTAGATGACTACCTGGGTCCCTTCCATGCCCACGACTCTAAAATTTTCAGCTGTAAGAGAATATTGATAAAAAATTAATTGGCAAACGATGTATAAGTATCTTTAATTTTTAACTGAAATTAATTCACATATCATAAAATTCACCCTTTTATGTGAACCACTGGGCCAATTCAGCACTTTTGTATATATTCACAAAGTTATACAACCACCATTATTATCCAATTTCAGAACCCTTTGAAACCTCCCCAAAAGAAATCCTACACCTATTAGCAGTTACTCTCCATTCCCTCCTCCCCCAACACCTGGCAACCACTAATGTGCTTTCTGTCTCTGGATTTGCCTATTCTGGACATTTCACATAAATGAAATCATACAATATGTGGCCTTGTATGTATGCCTGGCTTCTTTCACTCAGCCTAATGGTTTCAAGGTTCATCCATATTGTGGCACGTGGCAGGACTTCATTCCTTTTTTATGGTTGACTAGCACAAGGAACATTCCATGCAAACAATTCATTTACCCACTCACTACCTGGTGGATACTTGAGTTGTTTGAGTTTATTTTAAAGGAGCGGTTATATAAATGCATTATTTGCCCACTTCTTTCCTCAAATTAATGAAAATCAGTAGCAAAATGCAGGGTAAGCAAGCAAAATAGCCAGCAACTAGTACTTAAAAAAGGAAAAGCATCCTTGGTTTTTAGGTTCAGTCACTGAAGAATGGGGCCAAGATTTGGAATCCACCTAGTTTGAAACCCCTAATGCTTTCCAATCTTCTGTCTGAACTGAGACCATCAACTAAACATTAGGTTAATCCATGGGGGGAGTCCTCGGATTAGAAGGAAGAACAAAAAGGCACTGTCCAGATTTTAATCTATTTTCCAGAGATTCCCAAGATTTCATGGAAGTAACTCGGGGCCATGGAGGGAGCTGGGCTGATGCATAGGTGAATAGGACCTGAGTCTAGTCCCCAGCCCTGCTTTAACGAGAGTACTTCTCATTTTCATTGCTTTACTTGTCGAGCTTCCTTCTAAGAGTTCATTTGGAAAAAATAAAGTAGGGTCCGAGGCTAAAAAACTACTTGGAAACCATAGTCTAGGTGTCCATGGAACTCTGTGCTGGGGGGGGGGGTCCGGTGGTAGCCATTCTTACGAGTTCTTTTGAGGAATCTTGATGGTAACTGTCTTCACCTCCGTGTAGGCCTTAAGCCCATCCTCCCCCAGCTCCCTCCCATTGCCAGATTCCTTAAACCCTCCAAAGG
Source organism: Mellivora capensis (assembly GCA_004024625.1). NCBI lineage: Eukaryota > Metazoa > Chordata > Mammalia > Carnivora > Mustelidae > Mellivora > Mellivora capensis. The sequence continues at coordinate 192,603 of PISX010000980.1, forward strand.
GCGTGTGGCAGGTGACAATGTTGTAGGTGTTTACCCACACCCTGCCGGCCTGGAGCGCCTGTGTGAAGAACATGGCCTTGTCCAGGTCCCGGGTGAACACGGCAGCAGCCAAGCCATACCTGGTAGTGTTGGCCCTCTCGATCACCTCCTCCATCTTCCTGAATTTAAATAAGGGCTGCACAGGCCCAAAGATCTCCTCTCTGGCGATCCTCATGTCATCCTGCACGCCACCAAAGACCATGGGCTTGATGAAGAAACCACGCTCCCCAAAACGTTCCCCACCGCAGAGAAGTTTTGCCCCCTCCTTCTGGCCAAGACGGATGTAGTTCAGGATTCGTTCAAACTGCTCTTTGTCCACCTGGGGCCCCTGCTGGGTGTCCAGCTCAAAGGGATTCCCGACTCTTCTCTGCTTAGCCTTCTCCACGGTTCTCTCAAGAAATTCGTCATAGATGGATTCTTCAACAAGGGTCCGGGAGCTCGCACAGCAGCACTGGCCCATGTTGAAGAACAGGGCTTCGTGGCACTGCTCCACGGCGTGGTCCATGTCCGCGTCGGCCAACACGATGCTGGGGCTCTTCCCACCCAGCTCCAGGGTGACTCTCTTCAGGTTGGAATCGCCAGCCGCCTTCTGGATCAGGTGGCCCACCTCAGTAGAGCCAGTAAAGGCGACCTTGTCGACATCCACGTGCTGGGCGATGGCTGCACCTGCCGTGGGGCCGTAGCCGGTGACAATGTTCACCACCCCAGGGGGAAAGCCCGCCTCTTTGACGAGGGAGGCCAAGTACAGGGCAGAAAGGGGGGTCTGCTCTGCCACCTTCATGACCACAGTGTTGCCGGTGGCCAGTGCCGGGCTTGAGCTTCCAGCCCTGCATGACCAAAGGGAAATTCCATGGGATTATCTGGCCGCAGACGCTGACAGGCTCCTGGCGGGTGAAGCAGAAATGCTCTCCATCCATGGGGATGGTCTTGCCGTGCCACTTGTCAGCCCAGCCAGCAAAGTAGCGGTATACTTTGATGACCTCATCCAGGTCCAAGGCGTAGGACTCCTGGAAAGGCTTCCCATTGTCCAACGTCTCCAGTGAAGCCAGGTAGACACGATCCCGCTCCACTAGGTCCTCCAGGCGGTTCAGCAGCCGGCCGCGCTAGGAGGCATCCATCCGGCGCCATGGAGACCCCAGGCGGAAGGCCTCGCGGGCTGCTTTCACTGCCCGATCCACGTCAGCCCGATCCCCTTCGGCCACGTGGCCAATGACCTCTCCTGTGGCGGGGTTGACTGTCGGGAAGATCTTCTTGCTGGCGGCATCTTGCCACTCATTGTTGGTGAACAGCTGGTTGTAGCGGATGTCTGGGTTCGGGATGGGGCTTGGAAGGGCGGCCGCGGAAGAGTACGGGGAGGTCCGACCTCGGAGGCAAAGCAGCGGGGGCACCAGGGGGCGCAGCATGCTCACGACTCTGGAGGGGGACAGGAGGAACCAGAGTGAACAGGCCAAGTGGTCCCCCAAAGGCCTGCCGGCTCAGAGGTTCCAAGATGCCAGCATAAAGGGGTGCCACCTCTAACAATGCGGACCATAAGGGGTACAAAAGCGCGGGCACATCAGGGCTGGGGGGAGGCAATGGTCCTCAAGAACTGTCTGGTTCCAACCTCCTCATGTCCCATCTATCCTCCAGCTCACTCCCTCACCTCTGCCGGGTCTTGGATCAAATGTCCCCTGCTCAGCAAGGGCTTCCCGGACTGTCCTTTATAAAATTTACAGAACAGCAGCTCTTCTCACCGCCAGGACTCTGTCCCCCATTCCCGTGCTCTTTCTCCCCACCTGACACACCAAAGAGTATATTCACACACGTATATGTTTCTTGCCTGCCTCTCCCCAATACAACATCCACTCGGAGGGAGGATTCATTCATTGTTGTGTCCCCGATGCCTCGAAGTTGGCCCGCCACAGAGCAGTGGCTCCACAGCTAGTCAGTCAGTGATCGACAACGTTTCCACAAACAATGTCACAGTTTGACCTCACGATGGAGTAGAAACCAAAGGGACCGAGTGACAGAATTGTTCTCTGAGACGAAGTCTTGCTTCACTTCCCCTCTGTGCCTCAGTTTCCTCTTATGTGAAAGGCCTCTTGGGGCTACACCGTGCACTTAGAGTGCACTTAGAAAGCAAGGTGACTGTCCGCCCGGCACATCAGAGCTGGCAGTGCCCTCAGATACCTGCTTAGCCCGCCCCCCGGGGCATAGGTCTCAGGTTCCCAAGAGTGCGGCAAGTCTGGCAGCCGCTGGAAAGAAGGGCCTAATTATTCTTCCCTAGGACTTGGAAACGGTGCAGACTTTATTAAAACAATTGTAGAATTTAAACAATATAACATGTATTCAGTGACATTTAAATGGTGTCTAAAATTCCTAGATTCACTGAAACTGTTACCCTTCAGCCAGGACACCAATCCCTCCATCTTTTCTGTCTCAGTTGAGTCTTGACCCACCCAGCAGCCAAAAGGAATTGCACCCAGCTTCTCCACCCCCACCCTCTGCCACTGGGCATCCTGGAAAGCAAAGACCCAGCCAGGTCCCCCAGCTTCATACAAGCCAGTGCTGCCCAAGAAAACCCTCCCTTGGAGGGTAGTTGAGCCAGCAGACCTGTCGGGGTGCACTCAGGTTCCACTCTGCTCAGAGCTCTGTCCCATGCTGGGACAGAAGCAGCTTTGGCTCCAACAGGCCTGGATCTGAGGAGGGAGGGGTCCCAGGGGAGGTTAAGTGGGGGTAACCAATCCATGGGGAGGTGGGGATGGAGGGGCTGAACAGATGAAAGAGACAGTTATAGATGAAGGCTGACAAATCTTTCATGCTACGCCAAGGCTGTTCCTCTTCTAGGGGCTTAAATGGGGTCTGTGCTTGGAGCCTTCACTTGCAATTGGAAGATCACTGCTCACGTGCATCATGCTTTACAGTTTGCAGGCCATTTTCTTAACAGTTAAGTCATGGGAGACTCTCAGTAACCCCTGGGGTGATCTGGGCAGATGATCATGACTGGCATTCTGGAAGGAGGCTGGGGATCAGAGAAGTCTGGGAACTGGCAGAGGACACATAGCAACTAAGAACAGGAGCCTCAGCCTGGATTCCCATAGCCCTAGCTTTGTGTTCCTCCTGACCACCGGCGATTTCTTATGGTTCCCAGTATTCGTGTCCACTGTCCAAGAACCGGACTTTCTGCATTGCCCAGTACGAATGGCACCAACCTCACCCTTTCTGCAGGGAGGTGACACCTGTCTTGGCCTCTCAGCTATGGTGAGGGGCTCTCTGCTGGAGTGGGCTGGATGGCAGGAGCAATGAGGTCGAGCTAAGGCCGGGGGCGGGGGGGGGGGGGGGGGGGGGGGGGGGGGGTTGTTGGGTGGGGGTCTGCGTCCTCCGAGACCAACAGGAACCACCCAACAGGAACCACCCGGGACCAGGGTGCAGGCGCAAGTGTTAGCGTGGAGAGGGTCCCACAATGCAGAAAGGCAGAAAGGCCAGTCCCCAGATGGGGAAGCAGAGACTCAGAAAGGCAGCCTCCATCTCAGGGAGGGGAGCTGCGGCCTGCCTGGGGGCCTAGGGAGAAGGGCGCTGATTACCTGCGGCGGGCTAGGGCTCCGGGGCAGCTTCAGGCTCTCACCGCTGTAGTTTAGCCTCCCGCCGCCTGCTCGCCGCAGGTCCCGCCTCCGCGCAGCCGCTCAGCCGCCAAGAGGCTCCGCCTGCGCCCTGGGCGTCGCGGATCTGCGGCCCCGAGGCCAAGGCCGTTTTTCCCCCCAGGCGCGGGCGCGTCGGGGCGGGGTGCGGGGAGCTGTAGTCCCGCTCCCGGGATCCCAGCCACCTCCCTCCACCCCACCCCGGAGTCTCAAGGCACGCTGGACCGCCTTCTTCTCCCTGCCCCTCGAGCTGCAGTCCCAAGGCGAACGTTTGGGAGCGGAAACAAAGACCCAGAATAGGGCAGGCCTGCCCCAGGTCACACAGAGAGTTTGCACTGCTCCCACAAGCTGCATCTCGTGAGGCCCTCATCCTGGAGCCTCTCCTTGACCCCTTCAGTGCCTCCCCTCTCTCTTCCACCTTCGCTGCTCTTCCCGCCCCCTCCCCCGCACCTTTAAGATTTTTGTGATTTTTTTTAATGCATTTTTTTTGGTCCTAGGACAAAAAGAATATGTGCACTGTGTACAAAGTTTGGAAAACACGGAAAATGTTGCAAGAATTTTTAAGATACCTTCAATCCAGTTTTCTTGTCAATTTCTGAGAAAAATGTTAAAATCTGTGACGATTGTGGATCTACTTCTTTTCATTCCGCCAGTCTCTGCTTCATGTGTCAGGTACATACATATTTATGATTATTATGACTTATGTATTGACCTTACATCATTATAAAATTATACTTTTGACCTCTAGGGAAAAAAATACCTTCACTCCTTTCACCCAAAAGTTGCCATTTATCTTGCGGGTATTTTTAACTTTGTATTTTTCAAAAATTCATCTAACAAAAAAGAAATTATATGGGGACCTCTATTTTGCTGCCTGCTTTTTTTCTTTTCTTTCTTTTGTTCTTTCTCTCTTTTTTTTCTTTCTTTTATTAGTGATTTATTCTGAACCTTTTCTCATGTCATATTAATCATCTTCCTCTCCGAGGTGGCACAGAATTCCGTGGTAGGGTAGATCGTGGATGGACACTTAAATTGTGTCCATCTCGTTGCTATAAATCATGCCAAACACACATCTCCCACTTGTCCCACCTCCACTGCACCTTCCTTCTGGTTGGAGACTGTGGGAAGCTAAGAGCTATTTCCCACCTTGTTTGCAACTAGAGTTCTAGAGTGGACTAGGCGCTTCTGGTTAGCAGTACCCCTGCCAGATGTGCAAGGCAGGGAATAATGTCCTGCCCCTTTGGGGGCATCACTGACAAGACGGATTGTGAGGATTTTCTGCATTCATGTTCCTGGTCCCTTCCCCAGATTCCTGGAAATGGGGTGGCAGCCGTGGCTGCTGCTTCTCCTGGACTTTGACCACCTGCTCTTTGAATCATGGCTGCAGGGGTGTGTGTGCAGCTAACTAGCTCCGGAGATGGCCTCAGACAGTAAGGAGGCCCATGGGCCATGTCCATCTTGTGCTGGGAATCTGTCTTGCTTCTCCCTCCAGCCCTTCCAGCAATTCTGTCAGCACCGGATTCTCATATTTAAATCCCTGCCTCGGCACCTTATTTAGTCACGTTTTCCCGCTCGAACCTGGCCGATTCACATTATTCTTTCCTTTAGCTACATCTCTTTGGAATCTTTTGTGACCATGTCCTCCTCAGGATGTTTACAGTCCTTGCCGCAAAGTGGAGTTCTCTAAAAGCAGTGCATTTCGTATCTTGCCCCGGCTATGTTCGTGTTTTCCTCGGGCTCCCCCAGCAACTACGTAGCCCAACTGCGTAGCCCCTTGCAAAGTCCCTTCTGCCTCTCCTGCAGCACATGGCCAGCCTAGCACCCGTTAGGGCACTTGGCACTACGTGATGGACTGACTTAATACTTAATCATGATTGTCAATTATTAACAGCTTCATTGGTGGAAGCAGTGATTCCATGACAAAAGGAGTATCAGTTTTCATGACCCCTTGGAAAGCTGTGGCATGAGTGAGAGGCCAGTGGCAGACAGGAAGTGGCCCCATAGGGAGAGGTTGAGCTGTCCTAAGAGGAACAGCTGAAGGAACTGGGGTGTCCACTGCTTAGAACTCACAGGACACGTTTGTACCCTCCAAAGCTCCAAAGGACAAAGACAGGCATCTATGGCCTCCTAGTGAGGGGAGTTAGAGGGGGCAGAGGAAGGACCTTCTGACAAAGCAGAGCTGGCTAAGGAAGGATAGGAGGAGCTGCTCTGAAAGGCAGTGAGCCCCCCATCCCTGGAGGAGTACAAGAAGGGATAGACAACCATTTGCCAAAATCCTGTAGAGGGGAGTACAAAAAAAGACTGAATAAGACAAGACTTCCAGACATAGATGTGCATCAGAATGGTCTACAAAGTGTAAAAAATAAACAAACCCCCAAACCCAAAAAACAACCCCACGATCTCTCTGGGTCTTACCTTCAGAGATTCTAAATGTTTAGATGTTGGTTGAGACTCAATAATTTTTTCTAAGGTCTCCACATGCTCCTGATATGCAGCTACACGTGGGGAGGACCACCTAAGTGGTCTTTGGGGGAGTCTATGACTCTACCATGGGCGATTTTCAGAAAGGGACTAATCCAGCATATGCTTTGTCTCTATCTAGATTCCATTCGGCATGCCCATCCTTGACATTTCACAAGCTGTGGCTGTCATCAGAACTCATCAAAGTAGTCCCATCACAAGGCATTTGTAAAAGCATCCAAAAAATCAGAAAGTAAAAACCTGCCACAATGCTTGACATTTATAGTTTGGAGAGAAGGACAAATAGGCAGCCACTCAGGGTGAAATGCGTTCATTAGTTTTGCGGAGAGTTGACTATTATTCAGGAATGTTTTGGATTCAGCTTTTTAATTGGAAAAGGTATCGAGGCCTCTGTAGCGGATGTTGGGCCCGGAACCACTGTGAGTGTTTGGACTAAAAGGATTGAAGGGGAAATGGTGAGAGAGCACAAGCCATAGCCAGGTCATTGTCAGCAAGGAATGTCACCCAGGGATGTGTTTACACTGGCCTGGTGGGGGAAGAGAGGCTATTTCTATACTCTGGTGTTTTGGAGCCTTATATGTCTAGGAAGTTACTAGAGAAGATTCCTGGCTCTGAGACAATGAACGGATCAGAGAGATTCCAAACAAAAAGCCACGCAAGCGGCCCTGGACATTTATTCTGCATGGAGCACAACAGGTGCCTCCGCTCTCTGCCTTTGAACTGGAGATGGAAACTGGGTCAAAATAGCAAGGGCGTTCAGGGAATGAAAATTTAAAAATAACAATGCATGTAAAAGCAAACCCAAATGTACCCCCGTCCCCCCTCCTTTTCTCCGGAGTGAGCCTTTACGCTCTGCGCAGTTTACACTGCGGGAACGGGACCGAAGCTGGAACGTTGTCAAAACCAGCCCTGAGTACTGACCACAAACTCCATTTCCCTTCCACCTTCCCGGCTTCCTTTCCCCTTTCTCTCCCTCTGTACCTCAGCTTACAGTTAAGTCAGCTGAGAGCCAGAAAGGGAGCTGGACTTGCCCAAGGACACACAGGAGGTGCGTGGCCTGAGTTCAGGCTGGACGCCAGCTCGCGCACAAGCACAGGAATCACACCGACATGGAAGTAGAGTGTGGGGCGGCGCAGGGCACCTGAAGTCGCGGGTCTTGAGGCAGGGAGATTATCCTGGATGACACGGCGGGGGTGCGATGTAATTGCAAGGGTCCTTATCAAAGAGAGACGGGGATGTCACTGTCAGAGGAGATGTGATGGAGGCAGAAGGTGGAGTCACGCAGCCAAGAGCCAAAGAATGCAAGCAGCTGGAAAAGGCAAGGGGACACGTTTCCTGCAATGTCTCCAGAAGGAACACAGCTCTGCCAACACCTTGATTTTAGCCCAGCGACACCCATTTCAGAGCCCATCTCAGAACTGTAAGATAACAAGTTTGTGTTGTTTTAAGCCATTGATTTTGTGATAATTTGCTAGCAAATAGAAAATGAATACATTGACTCGCTCATTTCTAGCCCTCGTAGGCACTGGAGTTCATGGCCTCTGGCCCAGCCAGGGCAGGCTGAATGTGTTCAACAGTCTTCCATTGCAGACGCCATCATTGCCGTGGACATCGTTTCTTCTGTTCACCCAGCATTCCTCTATTCTGAAAAGGGACCCTGTCCTGCCTCCACCTCGATCATATTTTTGAGTCAGAACTGCCCATCACAGCGTTCTCCGTATTCTGGGGAGCTCGTTAATCCCTGTTAACTATAAATGCCTTACATTCTGCACTTCTAGCAAGTTACTGGTGATGCCAATGCACCCAGGCTTCAGACAGCGACAGTAGAAGGTGAGGGACAAGCAGGAGCTAAATGAAGAGGCAGGTGAAAGCTGCAGGTGGCAGGGACCGGGGTAGGCATAGACCTTGAGATGGGAGGGGCCAAGTGCATTCAAGGAGCGGGGAGAAGACAAGCAGAAGGAATGAAGGGGGCAATGGTTCTGGAAGACGCTGGGGCAGGGGCCAGGCCATGCAGGGTTCTGGAGGCCCAGGTAAGAACCCTGACCCCTGGGCCAGGCCCTGTGGATCAATCTAACGTGGTCCTACCCTAGAGGAGCTCAGAGGACAGCAGGAGCCCGACCCAACCACACTAATGCCATAAACTACCACACACCTCTGGCCGAGTGTGGCACCAAGCTCTGTGGGGGCACAGAGGAGGGAGCCCCGAGTTCCTCAGTCCTGGGGCCTCTCGGGAGATGACTTCAGATGGGCCCTGTGTCAGAACGAGTTCAGACATGGGTCATGAAACAGTGCTTCTCAACTCTGGCCAAGGGAGCGTCACCCAACAGTGTTCTACACCATCAGTGCCTGAGCGACGCTTCCCATCCCCCATCAGAATCCTCTGGTGTTTGCAGGGTCGTCTAATTTTCCTTGTTGTCATTTGGTTTTGTTTTTCAGCTCCTCTAATGACTCTAGTAAGCAGCTTTTTGTGAACGCCTGACATGAGAGAGAACCCAAAATGAAAGTGGCTTAAACAAGGGAGAAGCATACTTCTCCTCTCCCTTCAAGGAAGTGCAGAGAGGGGCAGAGATAGGGAGGAGCTCTGCTTTGCCTTCCTTTCTATGGCACAGAATCCCACTGGAGTTTTGAGGAAGAAGGAGGTGAGCTGACACAATCCAGTTAGAAATTTGAAGATTATTCTGGTTGTAGTATGTGTCTCCTCTAGTCTCCTAGAGGGAGCGATGATTCCAAGTTAAATTACCCAAAACAGCAGGTGTCAAGAACTACTTAAGCGGGCTGCTAATGGCCCCAGGGGGGTCGTTATATTTTATTTCTGCAGATACTTAAACTGGTTCATAATAAAAAGCCAAAAACTATGAAAAGATTATGTTACCAAATCATTAGAATGTGTCCTCCCAGTTCAAAGGCTCTGTAATGGATCTGTCCCTTCGTGCCCTCTCATGACTGGGCCCGAGGGGTCTATGTCTTCATCCAGATGCACAGTTAATTGTTGGACAGTAATCAGTGAGCAGGGCAAGAGGGGAACAAAGGGCAAGGGCCTCTGTGTCAGAGCCTGGATGTGTGTGACCTTGGGCAACTTATTTTTCTTGGCCTCAGTCTCTCCCAATGTTAAAGGAGGGGCAATGAGATACACCAAAGGGCCATTAGAGGATCGGGGCCCCAGAAAGTTAGAGTCAGGCTATTAAATGATGTTCATTGTTAGCAGAGTCCTTGGACCACAAACTTGGGCCCCGCACACATGCTATTTGTGAAACTGTCAGTTGACTCTCCCATCCTGTTATTGTCGCCGATTATGGGCCATAATGAGGCAATGACTAAAGTACAAAGTGTTGGCAGAGGCCAAGTGTATCTTTACACACTTGCTGATTGAGCGAGCCTGAGATGCCACTGCACCATCAGTGACAGATTTGCCAACGAATGCACAAGGGCCTCTTAGATCCGGGAATATCTGACCAGAGCAGGGGAGCATGGACGAGTGGCTGCCCAGGATGCCCTTGACTTGACCTCCCTTTCCAGTCAGTTCTACTGGCTTCTAGGACTATTTCCACCCTAACAAGCATCTGCCTTCTGTCTTTCCTCTCTTCACTCAGCTCCTCTCACGGATGGCTCCTTGGCAAAGATGAACCGGGCATTCTCCCTGGCCTCAGGCTGCAGACTAGGGAGGTAGACAGACAGGGATACTGGTGTGTTGCTCTTACACAGTATGAAAAAGCTCCATGGTGCCAACAGAGCAAAGCAAAACAAGAAATGGGACACAACACACCTGTGAAGGTCTTGGGAGGCTTCCTGGAGGAGGTAACCCTTGATCTGAATATTGAAAGCCACAGAGAGCCAGTGGAGAGGTGGCCTTCCTGGAAAGCAGTTTCGTAGGTGCAAAAGACTAGAAATGAGGGGTGGCCTGGGTGGCATGGGGAGCTGTGAGTACCTCCTCCTGGCTGGGGCCTGGGGCGGGGGGTGTTGAGCAAGGTGGGGTGCAGTGAGAGATCCAAGGCTGGAGCAGGAAGGGGGATATATCATGAAGGGACTAGGTACCAGGCTAAGGAGAGTCAATGTCATTCCGAAGAGGCACAGAAGGACTTTAAGGCGGGCGGTAGAGGACTGTGACTTGGTTAGGAGAGAACCATTTCATTTTGTCAGGTCCCACGAGTGAGGATTACGTTTAACTGTGAGAAATGGAGACTCCAGTAGCAGTGACATATAAAATGGGATTTGATTTCTCTAAATAAGGAAAATAAGCCCAGAGGTAAGCAGTGCAGGAGGGCAATAAATGACCCTCAAGTAAGCACAGCCCTCCAGCTCACTGTTTGGTCACCCTTAGCAGTAAGCATTGTCTTGGGGGTTCAAAAGAGTAGCTACTGCTGCCACATTTCAGGGGGCAGGAGGGAGGGAGGGATGGGGCCAAAAGGGCAAAGTATGTATGTCCACTGCTTTTAAAGGAAGGTCCCCAAAGCTTCCACCAAACCCGTCCATTTTCACTCCTTTGGCCAGAACATGGCCACAAGGTACTGCTAACTACAAGGAAGGCTGGGACCTGCAGTCTTTATATTGGGTTGTCATTTTGAGAGATCCCGTTTCTGTGATTCTGTGGGAAGACAGACACTGGGGAGTACCTGGGAGGCTCTGCCAGGGACCCTCCTAGCTCTGGTTTGAAGACAAGAGTTACCAGCTTTTGTTGACAGATAAGGACACTGAGGCTCAGAGAGTGGAAATGATTCACTCATCAGTCAGGGCCCTGAATTGCAAAGCTTGGCTTTGATTGCCACACTCTGAAGCACTGGCAAGCTCCTGGAGGTGCCAGACCTGGGCTGAGCCTCCCCTCTCCAAATCTGGTTCCAAAGATCCTGCCATGACTGCGTCAGTGGTCATCCCAGAGGAGCAGCCTCTTCCTAGGAGGATTCCCATGATGGCTGATCCTACTCTTGGCCTTACAGAATCAGGGACAGAGCAGGGAGCAAGGGGGCCCTTCAAGATCCTGGTCCAATGTTGCCATTGTACAGATGGGGAGACCGAGGCCCACAGAAGCTAAGGGACTTCTCCAGGTCCTTCAGGGTGTCCATGGTGGGGGAGGGGGCCTGGACTAGCATCCATAACAAGAACCTACACATGTCACAGTCTTATTAATTATTTACCTGGTATCTAGTGTGGTGTTTAAACAACCTTTTCAGATAAGTTGCATCCTGGTTAAGGCCACAGCTGCAGGTTGGTGAGATTGTCCAAGGGTTGGAATAAGAAAGGGGTTTCCCATTGCACACCTGTTCATAAGGATTATGGGTCATGAGATATTCCTTCCCCAGAATAGAGTAATATGTTTGCAGGGACGGGGAGGATAGAACCACAGAGGAGAGAGGACATGAGATGCAGTGGGCAGAGCCCCATGCTGGGGGCCAGAGGTTTGGGTTCCAGGCTTCCAGCCTCACTGTGTGCACTCTGGGCCTAACTGTCCATACAGTGAGGGGACTGGGCTAGCCACAGACCCAAACGAAATCTTACACAGAAGCTCAATGTCAATCAGACCTCCCAAACCCTGGGGACCCCTGAGACAGCTCCAGGGGTCTCTGTGACCCTGCTGTCTTTCTCAGCTCTGCCCCTGGGCTGAGGTGTCTAGAAATGCTTACAAGGAGGGGAAGCATGAAGGGACTCAGGGGCAGGAGCCGGGCAGCGTGGCCTCCCCCTGGCCTGGTGAGAGTCCTTCACAGGGTCTGGAGGACAGCTGGCCAGGTCTTTCCTCCCAGGGCCAACTTTTTGGACCAAAGGGCCTGCTAGAAAGGAGGCTGGGTAGACAGATCATGGGTCCCTTGGTGGTCAATGGCTTCCCAGCACTCTGAGTTTGCCCACAAGCTGGGCCGCACTCTGGTGGGTAAAGGGTGGCAGAGGCTCCCCCGAGAGACAGTATCAGGCTGGGAAGTTCTTGAGCCTCTGGAAGGCCAAGGCCTGCTATTCAAAACCTGAACACCAGAAATCCGTGCTCACTAGCAAACAGAGGGCCCGCTGTCCTTCTTCCATGCCTCGTCTTTGTGTCCCCCTCTCTGGGCCCGGTGTGATGCCTTCGGATGCTGAGTCACAAGGAGGTTTGGGGGGTCCCAGGGCAGTGGCTGAGAGTAGATACAAGTGGGGCCTTGCGGGCTCAGACATTGGCTGTTTACAAACTGGCAGGTGATCATTTCCTATGAAAGCAGCCACATGGTAGCACTAGTGGTCTTCAGCTGTGACAATGAGTCCTGCGCTGTCATTTATAAGTTGAGCCAAAGGGGTTTATCACTGTGACAGGGAGAACACAAACTAAGAGCACTCTTAGCCTGACTGTACAGGACAGGAGGCAGAATCCCAGACTGGGACAGCGGCTTGCCCCAAGGCAGGCAGAGGGACCCCGACAGGGCAGGGCATGGTGGAGGAGAACCCCAAGTCTCTACCTCTGTACCCTGAAGCCGCTACACTGGTGGCCTTGGGAGTGCAATGACTGCTTGCTGGGGACAGATCAGGGCCTTCAACAGGCATGTTTATTTAAAGGGCTTCTAGACTCTCAACACCCAGAAGGAAAGAAGAGATAACTCAATCTTGTTTTCAAGCAAAAAGAAAACCAAAAAGGAGGGGTAATGAGGGGACACAATTGTCCTCCAGCTGAGGAGGCCAGAATCTGACTGCATTCCACTAAAGCCGTCTCTGCGATGGGGACAAAGGAGCGGCTGTACTGAGGGGGGCTGTTGATTCACCAAACCATGTTTGCAGACCTGCTTAATCATTGTCTTCTAATCAGCGCCACGATTCTGTGCTTCACAGAGCAGTGAGTTGGGGCAGACAGGGCCCTCCTGCCCCAGATGGGGGGTCTTCCGGCCCCAGCAAGCCTTGGTCTGCCCCCCGCTTGTTGCCCTGGTTCCAGCTCCCAGGGCTTGCAGCCCCTGGGCTCCATTCCAAAGCTCTCTCGAGCTAGGAAACTGTTTCTGCCTCCAGCTGACGAGCATTGAGGAGCACAGAAGAGCAAAAGCAATTATTTTTGAAAACTCAAGGTCATCCCTTCAGGGAGCCCTCGAGTCCAAGTAAACGAAACTCCTGGTTCTAAAACCTGAAGGATTTTTACAATCCTCCTCAGCCTGCCAGACGGGCTCTACCCTTCCTGAATATGTGTAAATTTCTTGCAACCTTAAGGCGTGCTGAGAGCAAGACACTCATCTCGGTAACACTGAACCAGGTGCTTGGCCTGGGGTTTGAGTGGCACAGGAATCCCATGAAGCCGGAGAGACATCTGATTAGATCCTATCTTATGTCCCCCTGGAGTTTGAAATGCTTAATTTAAGTGTACCTGAAAATGTCACCATGTTAGTGATCTACTGAACCTTCCTATTTATCCTGAAAATTTTTAAAGTGGGTAGAGTAGGCACTGAAAGGCACTGAAAGATGATCTGTCTTCTGGATTGAAGTATGGTACTAATTAACATCTATTGAGGGCTTACTATGTGCTGAACAATTTACCCGGATTAATACCTGTTTAAGGCTCATCACACCCATGGGATAGGTAACTGAACTGATTTCTGTCTCCAAGGAGGAACAGATCTAGAGAGTGTTTGCTCAGCCTGGCTGCACGTTAGAATCACCAGGGGGCTTATAAAAACACTGATGCCCAAGCCCCTAACCCAGACCACCTGAATCAATCTTCAGGGACAGGGCCTGGCCATGGGTATGATTTGAAGTGTTCTGGGTGATTCTAATGTGTAGTCAGAGCTGAGAAGATGGGGCTGTACAATCTGCTCAAGTAGTGGGTTCTAATCCAGCATGTCTAACTCATCAGACCTCATTTGAACATGAAGGAAATCAGTGTCATTGGTTATCCTCCCAAAGGAGCTGCAGCTTTGGTGTGAAGGTCCTTCTCCCCTTAACAACAAAGGCATGTGTGCGGGACACCTGGGTGGCTCAGTTGGTTAATCGGCTGCCTTCGGCTCAGGTCATGATCCCAGCGTCCTGGGATCGAGTCCCACATTGGGCTCCTTGCTTGGCAGGGAGCCTGCTTCTCCCTCTGCCTCTGTCTGCCTGTGCTTGCTCTCTCTCTCCCTCTCTCTCTGACAAATAAATAAATTAAAAAACAACAAAAAACAACAACAAAGGCATGTGTGAGCCGAGAAACTTCTAGCACTTGCAGCTTGGGAACCAGAGGTGTTTTTTTCCTGCTCTAAGTTTTCCTGATTGTCCCAAATGAACATGACATAGTGTATTAGTTTGCTATTCCCCCTGATACAAATGACCACAAACTTATGGCTTAAAACAATGCACGCTTATTCTTTGACAGTTCTGGAAGTCAGAAGTCCAAAATCAGGTGCACTGACCAAAATCAAGGTGTCGGGGCTATACTCCCTCTGTTCTCCCTCTAAGGGAGAATCCATATCCTTGTGTTTCCAGTTTCTAAAACTGGTTTTCTTACACTCCTTGGCTCATGGCCCCTTCAAAGCCAGCAGTGTGGGTATCTGCTTCTTTTTTTTTTTTTAATTTTATTTATTTATTTAGCAGACAGAGATCAGAAGTAGGCAGAGAGGCAGGCAGAGAGAAAGGAGGAAGCAGGCTCCCCACTGAGCAGAGAGCCTGATGTGGGGCTCGATCCGGGGACCCTGGGATCATGACCTGAGCCGAAGGCAGAGGCTTTAACTCACTGAGCCACCCAGGCGCCCCGTATCTGCTTCTCTTTTACAAGGATCCTTGTGATTGCTTTTAAGGCCTACCTGGATAATCCAAAAAGTCTCCCCATTTTAAGATCTTCAGCTTAATCACATGCACAAAGACGCTCTTCCACCTTACAGTCAGCCCCAGGAGTATGGTACGTGACTTTAATCTGTCCTCGCCTCTACGGTTGATCAGCCCATTGCTTCGGTAGACACTACAGTGGCTGACTTAAGAGAAACCGAAAGAATCCATCATAAGGGAAAGAGACAGATTGGAAGGCGAGGGGGAAAAAAGCATCCTGCTGACAATAAAATGGTGGAAAGGGGGCCCATCAAGGTCTCTTACAAACAACTGTGGCAAGATCTAAGATCATCTGGGACCTTGAGAGAAAATAGAGACAAGCTCCCAATCCGGTTTTGCTAAGCCTAATGAAGGTGCTGCTTCAGGAAAAGTGGGTTATTCCTTTGAAGGAAGGCTCAGAACAGCCAGGTGTATTGCCAAGTGCCCTTCTGCTGATAGAGGAATTTGAGGGGTGGGTCCCCCCCACCTCTAGAGACTAGGGGTTAGGCTAACGTTGCCCTTGAGTGTGTATAATCAGAGGCGACCAGAGGCCCCTTGTTGAACTAACCATTTACTGGTCTCGCACTAACAAATAGACTGTACTAGCTCTGACAGACACTGGAGCTGAATGCACACTTATCTAAGGAACCTCTTGAAATTGGGGGAGAAATAAAGGATACTGATGGTGAATTTCAGGCAAAGACCCTTTTCCACCTAAGGTAATCCTCATGGGGAAATACCCTTATTCATACTTCCCTTCAGGTTCAAAGCCATCTGTGATCTGGCTGAAGGCAACTGAAATGAAATCATGTTGGTTGATATTAATTTGGTCCAAATGAAAATTTGGTTAAGAAAAAAATGCTATAGGGACGCCTGGGTGGCTCAGTTGGTTAAGCGGCTACCTTCGGCTCAGGTCATGATCCCAGCGTCCTGGGATCGAGTCCCACATCGGGCTCCTTGCTCAGCAGGGAGCCTGCTTCTCCCTCTGCCTCTGCCTGCCACTCTGTCTGCCTGTGCTCACTCGCTCTCTCTCTGACAAATAAATTAAAAAAAAAAAAATTTTTTTTAAAAATGCTATAGAGGGCGCCTGGGTGGCTCAGTGGGTTAAGCCTCTGCCTTCGGCTCGGGTCATGATCCCAGGGTCCTGGGATCAAGCCCCACATCGGGCTCTCTGCTCGGCGGGGAGCCTGCTTCCTCCTCTCTCTCTGCCTGCCTCTCTGCCTACTTGTGATCTCTGTCTGTCAAATAAGTAAATAAAATCTTTTTAAAAAAAAAAAGAAAGAAAGAAAGAAATGCTATAGCTAGTACCCAAGAGAGCTCCTGACGAGCCTGGCACACACACCCTGCCCACATTGGTAGACCCCTCCCACGCTGTGCTTGGAGAGTTGTTCTGTGTGACCAGTGGTGAATGGCAGAAGTGATGGTGCTATGTTAACCCGAGATTCAATCATGGAAGACAGAGGCCTCCATCTTGGGCTTTTTTCTCTGATATCTCACTCCAGGGAAGCAAGCTGCCATGTGAGCTTTGGAGACACACACCTCAGTTGAACTGTGGCCTCCTTTCAGGCTGTCAACAGCCCATAAGTGCACTTGGAAGTGGATCCACCAGCCCAGGCAAGTCATCAGGAGGCTGCCAAAGGCTTGGTCACAACCCCCTGCGAGACTTGGAGCCAGAACCAGCCAGCTAAACCGTTCCTGGATTCCTGACCCTCAGAAACTTATTTGAAAGTGCCAAGTTTGGGGACAATCTGTTGTTATGTGACAATAGATTATGAGTACAGCCACTGTTCTGTCTCAGTTCTGGAACTGACAATTTTTAGTTCCTCTAGGGGGACATTTCACAAACTTTCAGGTAACTTGAAGCATTTTGTCCATTTTCCAGAAGTGTGCACTGATTGATGTTTCTCTTTTTATAAATGTTCAGCCATTGGCCTCTGTGTTCCCAGGTTTTAATATGAAAAAAGGCAAAGAGAAGATGACTTGGAATGATCTAATATCTGAAAATGGGGACTGGCTGGGACAAGGCTCACAGCTTCCTGTGTGCTTCATCACTGGTGCTTCCCTGACATGGGGCTGTGGGAAGTGGCTGGGACCTCCTTTGTCAGGACAGACTGTTATAGCCCAGGTGGCCCATGGCCCCTTTTAGAATGACCGTCTCTTTCTGAAAACCTCCATCTCCCCGCTCCTCCTTGCCTTTGGCTTTACCGCCACCAGGGGACTTCGGTGAGAAGAACTTTCTGTAGTGTTGAGAATCACATTCTTTTCTACGCCTGAGCTGGGGCCTCACTCCATCAGCTTTCCTAACCCAGCTTCTGGGCATTGCTCCTCCTTGCTCTTGACCTTGTTTCCTTAACTGCACACTGACTACAGTGAAGTGACCCTGACTGTCTTTCCTTAACAACATTTCTACCACCTCCATACAAGGGAGCTTCAGCCGGAGATGAGAATCAGAAGGAAAGCGAAGAGACTGGAGTAATTCACACCAGGGGGTGAATGGTTGATAGCTCCGTGACTCCACCGCCCACCCCCATTACTTATGTTAGCCTTAAAAACAAAACAAACAACCAAATGAGTAAGAGTGAATCATTCTGATGGCATTTCACATGGACTGAAGAAAAGGGAACTACTCTGCTACTTGGAAAGATAGAGCGACCAGAAACCTTTTCCACAGCCTCTGGCCAGACTTCAGCCTCTGGGATCAGACAGAGCTGAGGCTCTGCCACTGACAGGCTTTGCGGCCTTGGCAAATCAGCAACCTCTCTGAGCTTCAGTTTCCATGTCACAGAAGGCTGTGATGACCTCTGCCTCTGACTTGTAATAAGCTACAAGCAAGCCAGCACAGATGAGGTGCCCAACAAGTGGGTGGGCCTCTTTCTTCTTTCCCTCCTTCCACGGCTGGATGTGAACCTCCTCCCACACCAGCCCTGGCCCCAGGATCTGGTGTGCTGGCCGTGAGCAGAGTGGACTGTGGGAGGAGAGCCAGGTCAGCCCTGGCCATCATGGGATGGGAGGATGGTGGGTGACCTTCTTCCCAGAAGCCCCTGGCCCCACATTCCCTAACTGGGTCCAGATGGTCGAAGTTGAGGGTTGACTGTGGGACAGGCCTGGCGGCAGGCTCCCACGTGCCAGGCGGGCTGGAGGGGGAAACAGCTTTCCTTTAAGGCAAGTTGGCTCAGCCCACTGCTTTGTTTAGCTTCAAACATCCAACTTCTCACAACTATTTGAAAACCTGCCTCTGATGAGATGGCCTGGCAGCTGGTGAGAAATATGGGGAGCTGCATCTGTGTGTGTGTGTGTGTGTGTGCCCAGTCTTCTCTGTGCCTGTGATCACACTCGATCACTCACTCGTTCAGCAGATACCCAGTAGATGCTTGCTTACTATCTGTGCGGAATCCTGGGATCCAGCCAGTGAGCAAGACAAACAAGGTCCCAGCCCTTAGAGTGTAGGTTCAGGTAGTGGCAGGGCTGTCCCTAGCTCATTAGCCAAAGCACACAGGTTGGTGTAAGGTTGAGGCCCATGATGAGTGTTCTCAAGGACGGGATGATGCTACCACCAAGGTGAGTAATGGCCCTTAACCAGGCAGAAGGGGCTGGTGCATTTAAGTGTTTCTGCTAGTCCTTTCAACTACTATTTACAGCTACTCTGCCCCAGGCATGTGTTAAGCCCTCAAGGGAACTGTCATCTTGCCTGCCAGGAGTTCCTTGACGGTCCTTGGGACTCTCCATGGTAGACCCAGGCTTGATTATACCACAGGAACTCAGATAGTGAGACTGGGACGGAAAGCCATGCAGAAAAGCAGAGAATCCTTCCTGGCTGACCAGGGAATTGAGAGATGAGGAAGGCCAAGATTATCACTAGCATTACTGGGAACACAGGGGACCTGAGAGACTAAGAACTGTGTGACTTCAGGCAAGCCCTCTCTGTCTTTGGTCTTCAGTTGCCCCTACTGTACAAGAAAGGGGTTGGAACAGGTCAACATCAGGGTCCAAGCCACAGAGCCCAGGAAACCTCTGGGACAGAGCAGGAATGACGTTGTCATTTGTCAGAGGGTACCAATGCAGCCAGAGTTGGAGATGTGAGGAGTGCTTATGACAAAGAGTACGAGGTAGTGCCATACAACTCATCCTCCCTGTTCATGATCAGGGTTGTTTTGTAATCTGAGGAACACAGCATATGTGAGGGACATAGCGATTCTTGTATCACTGGGTCTGACAGGTAAATTTCCTTTTAAAGCCTGATGTTAAATGTATTCTAAAGTGATCATAATTCATCGATTTTTTTTACAAGAACAATTATAGTATAGCAATCAGTTCTGGGACACATAAAACAGGATTCCAGAACTCTCTATCTTTGCTTCTTGGATCACTGGGTCTGACAGGTAAATTTCCTTTTAAAGCCTGATGTTAAATGTATTCTAAAGTGATCATAATTCATCAATTTTTTTTTTACAAGAACAATTATAGTATAGCAATCAGTTCTGGGACACATAAAACAGGATTCCAGAACTAGAATGCGGAAAGGAAAAAATAGTAACTTTCCAGCAGAGGCACCTGGCAAATACCACCTCAACTGAGTGACCAAAGAGAACATCACCAGTGATGGCAGGTGTCACTGGAATGTCGTGATCTGTGGTGTTCTTCCCATAAGTCTGTAACCCCAGTCTAAGCTCAAGAATAACATTAGCCAAGGCCAGATGAGAGGACATCCTCTCGGATACCGAGCCAGAACTTCTTGAGACTGTCAGGCCCTTGAAAAACAAGGAGGGACTAAGGAACTGTCCCAATCCAGAGGATGCATGAGGAGACATGACAGCTAACTGTAACACGGTGCCCTGCCCTGGCTCATGTTGCAGAAAGAGGACATTAGTGGAAAAACTGGTGAAATTCAAATAAAGTCTGGCACTTACTTACTAGGCCTGTACCGATGCCAAATGTCCTGGTTTTGACACACGTACCATGGTAACATGAGATGTTCACGACAGGGAAAACTGGACAAGGGCTATTTGTGAACACTCTGTACTATCTACACAATTTATTTTTTCCATAAAAGTAAATTTTTCCAAAATAAAGTTTATTTAAAAAAAGAAATATGTAGGGGCACCTGGGTGGCTCAGTGGGTTAAGCCTCTGCCTTTGGCTCAGGTCATGGTTTCAGGGTCCCGAGATCGACCCCTGCATTGGGCTCCCTGCTTCCCCCCTTCTCTTTCTGCCTGCCTTTCTGCCTACTTGTGATCTCTCTCTCTGTCAAATAAACAAATAAAATTTTTTAAAAAAAGACGTAGAAACATTTGAAGCCTAAAATGAAAGCATTTGGCAAAAAAGGAAAGAAGGATGACTAATAGACAAAATAAATACTTTCCTTCTTAGAAAATGCCATAGAATAATTTGTTTCGTCCTAGTTGATGGGGTTGGGGTTTTTGATAGTTAATAAAATTCCTAAGGAAACTAAGCCAAACTATGAGGATTTATGAAAGTTGCTGCCTCATAGCCTCATGCTTCGGCTTGGTGTGAATATAGCGGGCCACACAAGATGCACTAAAGGCACAGGAGGAATCACTAACTCTGGAAGGATTGCAGAAGACTTCCCGGAGGAGGGGACATTTTGAATAGAATCTTAAATGAGGTACAGGAGTTATGAAGCTAATGAGAAAGAGTAAGGACAGGAATCTCTATAACTATATCTAATAAATATTGGTTACCTACAAAGTGCCAGCTACTAGGCTAGGCTCTGGGGGTATAGCTGTAAACAAAACCAAGAAATGTTTTCTGTCCTCATGGTGTTTTGCTTCCTGTTACCTTCTGCAACCTATGTAATTACATAGCCGTAATTATGGAATGGATATGGATATTTAGGGACGTGTGTTCTAGAAATATCCATTACTGGGCCTGCCCTGTCACCATCCTGAATTCTATGGGACACCACTCTGTGTTAGGCTCTGCTACCCAAGCCAACAGACTGGTTTGCCAGGTATATTGTCTGTGCAACTGTATGGGACACTTAGGTTGGGTTGTTGTTTTTTTTTTCCCCTGCCGTCATCACCTTGAAATGCTGAATAATTTTACCTTTTAACTTGGGCTTTATAAGTGAAGTTGAATCAGAAAGTGGAGCATGCATGTGAGCAGAGGAGCTACGCCAGGTAGCAGGGCTTGCCCATGTGGGCTTGGCCCCACGGGGATGGTGAGCAGTGTACATAGCAAGCAGATGGCCTGGCCACTGGCTGTGCATGCACAGTCCACCTGGGGTGGTCTCGGGTAACTGTAGGACCTCATGAAGGCAGCCAGGGCTGGGACATGAGCTCAGATTGGTGCAAGCAGCTACCACAGAAGTAGCAGCGCTGGTGACAGCTGAGGCCTTGGGAGGAAGGAGACTTGGAAACTGAGCTATTGGTCCTTGACTTGCTTGGTCCTTGCATTATTGAGGGGCTACTAAGTGTCAGGTTCTGTGTTTGATAGGAACTCCAGTTATGCCCCATGAGAGATGGAAGGAAATGCTCGTTTTTTTTTTCCTTTAGTTTTTTTTGTCTCATTAAAAAATTATATAGAGGGGCGCCTGGGTGGCTCAGTGGGTTAAAGCCTCTGCCTTCAGCTCAGGTCATGATCCCAGGGTCCTGGGATCGAGCCCCGCATCGGGCTCTCTGCTCACCAGGGAGCCTGCTTCCTCCTCTCTCTCTGCCTGCCTCTCTGCCTGCTTGTGATCTCTCTCTCTCTGTCAAATAAAGAAATAAAATATTAAAAAAATTATATAGCAAATTTATAAGAAATAACAAAGAAGAAAAAAAAAGTTCCACAGACTCAAAACCTCAACAAATAACACCACCATTTTGGTGTATTTTTTTTTCTAGACTTTGCAATGCACATTTTTACAGTGTTTAAATGATATATAATATATATTTTATCAAGTGAGTATACCACATTAACTTTCTTTGACATGTGGTTTCCAATTTTTTGATAAGACTTAGCTTTACATCTTTGGGCATAATTGTAGTTTTCAATAAACTCACTCATTTCCAAAGAGCATAAAGTTCTTTGTGAATTTCAGATTATTCCCTAACCTAGAATTCCTGTCCTTTGTTGGCGATGGTCTCTTTAGGCAAGTCATTCACTCGTGTGTTTGGTTATTTTAGCACTGACTTGTCTCAGCTTTATAACAATACATTTAATAACTCCGATGAGATGGACAAGTCCCTCGGAAGACAAAACTGCCAAAGCTTCCCTCGGGAGGGAATAGGTAAGGAGAATGGTACTGTGTCTGTTCAACAAATGGAATTCATGATTGAAAACCTTCCAACAAAGGAAACTCCAGACGCAGAAGGCTTCACTGGTGAATTCTAATACCAACTTATTTGAGGAAGGAAGAATACCAACTCTGCAAATTCTTACAGAAACTAGAAGAGGAGGAAACACTTCCCAATGATTATATAAGGCCAACATGTCCCTGGCACCAAAAGCAGACAAAGACACCCCCTCACCCCCCGAAAAAAAAGAAAAAGAAAAAGAAAAAACTATAGTCCGAGATTCCTTATGAATGTAAATGCAAACAGCTTCAACAAAATGTTATCAAAGCAAATCCAGCAGAAAATACAGAGAATACTCCATAATTGCCACACAGGGAAATAATCTACGTGTCTTTCAGCTGGTGAGCAGACAGACACGCTTAGGTACATTCGCGAAACAGAATACAGCTCAGCAAGTAAAGAAATGAACTACAGATACGGACGACATGGACAGATGTCAAATGCATCATGATTAGTGAGAGAAGATGCCTTCAGAAGCTAGATACATTCGGATTCTATTTATATGACTTTTTGGAAAAGATAAAATCATAGGAACAGAAAACAGATGTTTGCTTGGGGGGGACATAGGGACAGCATGGGGACAAAAGGTGACCACAGAAGCACAGCATGGGGGAAGTTTTGGGGGTGAGAGAATAACTCTGTGTCTTGATTGTTGGTGGTAGTTAGAGGACCATGTGTTTTTGGTCAAAACTCATGGATTTTCCTGCCAAAAAGCATACATTTTACCCCACGTAAATAATACCCCAACTTAAAAAGAATAAAAAGGCCAATCTCTGCTTCCATTTATGACATTCTGGAAAAGGCAAAAACTCTAGGGATGTAAAACAGATCAGTGGTTGCAGGGCTCGGGTGGAAGGAGGGATGTGACCACAGGGTAGCATGAGGTAACCTTGGGAGTCATGGAAATATGCTATTTCTTGATTGTGGCGGTGGTTGTAAGACCATATACATTTGTCAAAATTCACAGAACTGTACACTTAAAATGGGAGCACTCTGACGATACTTATGTAAAGTATACCTCTACACACCTGACTTTAAAAAATTGTTATACCCTGGAGTGCCCGTGATTGTTTGGTTCATCTACAGCAGCAGTCCTTAAAAGGACATGCGGATCTACTTTTCTTAAGGCATTGACTTATGTCAAAATCTTATCAAATGCCCTGCTTCCAGATTTCAGCTCTCTCATCTCCAGCAAGGCATTTTGACCCTCGCAGAATGCAGAATGGTAAAGAATATGGTTTTGATGTTGAAAAATTCTGGGAGCAAGATCTTTCTCTACTTGCCAGCTGTGTGACTTAGGGCAAGTTTCTTAGCCTTGCTAGGCCTCAGTTGTAGTTACAATAAGAGCACTCACCTCATAGGAATATTGGAAGGATCCGACGAGATGGTTCATAAAGTGTAGCACAGTGACAGGCCCAGCAAACTTTCCACAAATGGTACCTATATGCTCAAGTCCTATCCGTCCTGACCTGTGCAGAACCGTACAGGGAGAGGAAGGTGTTGGGGCGGACACCGGGAGCAGGATGAATAATGGGTCCCCAAAGATGTCTGGGTATCAGGAATACCCAGAACCTGTGAATGTTACCATCCGTCGCCAAAGAGACCTTACAGATGTGACTAGGATCTTGAAATAGAAAGATTATCCTGGAATGTCGGGGGGGACCCAGTATTATCACTCGACTCCAGAAAAGAGGGAGGCAGGAGAGTCAGAGTCAGAGATGTGACAACAGAAGCAGATGTTGGAGTGCTGTGGGGCCACAGACCAAGGAATGCAAACAGCCTCTAGAAGCTGGAAAATGCGAGGGAACAGATTCTCCCCTAGAGCCTCCAGAAGGAATGTAGTCCTGCCCTCCTGTTTTGATGTCTGACTTCCAGAACTCTAAGAATAATCGCTTCTCAGCCTTTTGGCTAAGATCAAGTGCAGAACTCCAAGAATACATTTTGGTTTTTTTAAGCCCTCAGATTTGAAGCAATTTGTAAAAACAGCAAGAGGAAACAGCATCTCGGGCCAAAGGACCTTATTTCCCAGACCACTGGGACTTTGCATGAAAGGCATGTTACTGAACATGTTCTTATAATTGGGCCTGGCTAGGGCAACAGAGAACGCAGGGCCCCAGAAAATGTGGAAGCTTGGAGTAAGGTTTCTCCCCACCATGCTCTGATCCTGTGCAGGCTGCCCCTCTCCTGGCCCATGAACCCACCAAGTGGAAGCTCAGTGACCTTGCCTCCATACCAGGGGAGGAGCCCTTTCCCCCAGTGCTAGGAAGCTGCTGCCTATGGGCTGGACCCTGCACAGAGTTCCCTGCCGAGTGGACGCCTGCCCTCTCCTGCCCTCTCTGAGGCCATCCTGGAAACTTTGCCCTGTGTGTCGCCATGGGACCAGTCTGGAACTGGAGGGGATCCAGATTCTTTCTTTGAGGGAGTCTTGGGGTCCTTCCTTTGCTGTCCACTAGAGGGCACTGTGTACATGTGTTTAGGAGACTGAACACAAATTGAGGCTTCCTCCCCTGCAAAATTCACAGAATGTGAATTCAATGTAGAGAAACACTGACAAAGACATCCCCACACGTGTGTCTAGAGTCAGACATATGGACAGATACAAACCCACAAATCATCACACACATAGATAGATATGTATATACACACCACCACATATGCATGAAAAAATACACCCATGCACATAGTCATAAGACACACAGACACACAATGTACATATCCACATACACTCAGATTCATACAGATTCATCTATACACACACACACACACACACACAACACACAATCAACCTAGATGTCCATGTGGCCAATTATACATGACAGATGACATGCAGCCACATATATAGTGTCATAAATACACATTCAGACACAGACATAAGTGCTAAAACACAACATCCATATACACCTAATCAACACACGTGAACATACGTGCACACCTAGTCTGGGCCTTTGTTATCTTACTTTTGTGGAAAATTAAGTCCCTTGACGGATGATTAACGTGGCGGTGTTTTCTAAGGAAAACAGTGAAAATGTCAACTTCACAATCCAACGGAACTGTTTCATTCGTTAAATGTTAATGAAAGGCAGTTCAGATAATAAAGTCAGTTTTTAAACCGAGACACCCTAAAACAGATGCTGGTTTTGGGCAAAAAAAATGCCAGAGAAATTTCAATAGAAAAATCAGGGTACACCAAATTATCATGTTAAGATAAATAAGTCCAAACAAGTCCTTCTTTCTCAGAAAGGGTAATAAGGAAGCATGGAGCCTTTGCAAATGATTATCAGATGGCCAGGCCTGGAAATTTGCCTTCAATAAAACAAAGGCATTAAAATAAAGGAAAAGATAAAAGAAGGAGAAAGGGGGGGTGTCTATAAAAATAGCTGATTTGCTAACGACACAGTAGAGCTGAGAGAAGTCAGCTGTCAGAAATGCAGAGCACTCCGGCAGCCCAGCCCTGGCACTGAACAGGTGACTGTTCTCCGGGTCTCGGGGCGATGGGCAAGGGGAGGCATGAAGGGCTTTGCAGGACATCCGCTGTCCATCGCTGTGTCTTTTCCCACAGAAACCCTGTAGGCAGTGGCGAGGGGCTCAGCTTCTAGGTCAGAGCACCCAGGCCAAGTCCTGTTTTGCCACCGCCCTGTCCTATGTTACTAGCAGGTCTAGCCCATCCCTTGGCCTCGGTCTCCCCAGGGGTACAGTGGAGGAAGTTGGCTTCTCTAATCTCTGAAGTTCCTTCCTTCTCTGACACCTTGTCGTTACTCGTCCCCAACGCTAACTTTCTGAGACCCCACCGCACCCCAGGGCCAGAATCTTTGCAAGTAGCCCAATTTGTGCATTCAACAAAGTGCCTGTTCCAGCCCATCAGTGCGATCCCAGTGAACAATAGCTCAGGAACAGATAAAAGGCATTCATCAGGCAGCCAGGCCCAATTATCATGTCACACGGAATGAATGTATTTTAAAATCTTTTCTGACAAGAAAATGTTCCAAGTAGATACCTTCAAATTAGCTGGAAAATCCAGAAAATTCGCTATTAGGCCTTCTTTGAAGCATCTTTATTCCCCCCTACCGTCGGCAGAGGAATTCCTTGGATATTATTAATTCCCTCTAAGAGTATGACCTTGTGCCCCCTGCTGGGACTGAAACACTTTGTCTGCCTGACGCCCCTGGAGCCAGGGCAGAGAAGATACACACCGCAGCCCTCACAGGGGATCACCTGTCCATCAATTTCAAGTGTCAGGTGGGGTCTAGTCGAAATTCTGTTCAATTCAGTTCAATTCCACCAACATTTACTGAGCATCTTTTCGGCATCTGTGAGCTCTGTAATGAGAGCAGAGTCCGCCCAGCCTTGTCCTTGAGGGGACACTCCGTTCACAGAGACGTGCTCATAAACAGACTGGTGTCGGGAGGAGGGAGGTCATGTAGTGCAGTGGAAAGACAGACAGCCTATATTTTGAAGCTTGATTCAGCTGCTGGCTGTGTGACCTTGGGCAGGTGGCTTCACCTCTCTGAGCCTTGCTTTCCTCACCTCTAAAAATGGGGCAAATGATACCTAACTCCTATTAGGCTGTTGCTCCGTTTCATGGGACATAGATTCTCCCTCCCTCTAAGTATGGTCAAAACCTGGCGTTCCAATGTCATCCCCGCTTCCCAGGGTTGAGGGGGTCCCTGGACCCCCTCTCCATCACACACGGCTGCTTTATTTTCCACTTCGCATTGCAGCTGGCTCCATTTGGTCCGGGGAAAGAGATTTCTCTAGCCTAATGAGAAATTCCATCAAATGCTCAGTACCTGGAACTTAACAGCTCTGATATGGAGCACTAGAAAGACAAAGCAGCATTTGGAGAAGAGATTGATTCAGGGAATTCATTTCCAAATGAACATAGAACAACCTGCTTTGGCTTCTTCATGTCACGGGTTTGTGCAGGAGCAGATTGCTAACGAGGAGAGAGTGCTTGTTGACCCTCAAAATTTCTGGACTAGAGGGGAGCTCAAGACCACCTAATTCTTATTTTATGAGTAAGGAAACAGGCCTAGACAGGGGAAGGGACTTGCCCAGTGAACCTGTGGCAGAATTAGGCCCGGATCCCAGAGGCCCTGAGTCCTCGCCTCTGTCCCTCCTTTTATCTCACTGTGTCACAGATCACCATCCTGAGGACTGGGAATGGGCCCCTCTCTCCAGCTTCCCTTCCCTGCTTCTAGAGCCCCTGGCCCAGGACCCCCCTGGCTCTGCCCTGCCCCAAACCTAGAGAACCTTCCAGTTCTCAGCTGGGGTCATCCAAGTTTCCAGAGGGCCTTAGATCCTGCCTCCAGCAGCTCTGTGGACCTCCAGGTCACAGGAGGAGTTCAACCACCATCCCTTCCATGGGCTTACTCCGGATGCCCATGAGTAAGTCCTGGTGGGGTGAGGAGAGTCACTGGGGAAGACTATGCAGGTGGTAGCTTTTGTCCAGGGGAATAGAACCCGGATGTCGACGGGTATCTGGGAACTTCTGGGATTCCTTCACTTCACAGTCTGCAAAGCACTTCCACATCCATAAATGGGTGGGCTCACTATCCCATTTATAGATGAGGTTCTCAGAGTGCAAGGATGTCACCTAAGGCCCCCCAGTGACAGAGCCATGGAGTTAAGATTTGACCCCAAGTAAGCCCTCCAGGGAAGAGAGGAGCTTGGCGTCAACAACAGAGGTTGTTTGCATTATTTTTGCATTCACTGTAGGCAGAGGGTTGGTGCAGCTGCTGCCCCAGAGAAGAAGACACCTCCCAGCATTCACCTCCCAGCATTCTCAGTAGCATGTTGCTCGCTACCTTTCCCGAACACCTCTTGTTTATTTTACTTTGACCAGGGATGTGCAGAAGAAACAGTCACACACGTTGCCTCCAGGACTGCCTCTATACCCAGGGAAGTGGAGAATGCTCCAAGAGGGGTCACCCGTCCTCCCCTCCGGCAGGGAGGACCAGGAGTCAAAGGACAGGCAGCAAAGGGGAGGGGAAGGGCATGCCAGCCACAGGGGACGCACAGGCAAAGGCCTGGAGGAAAGAAGGCACATGTCTGGGAACAAGAGCTTTGATCTGGTTCAACAGGGACCGTGTGAGGGCCC
The DNA here is from genome assembly GCA_004024625.1 of Mellivora capensis. NCBI lineage: Eukaryota > Metazoa > Chordata > Mammalia > Carnivora > Mustelidae > Mellivora > Mellivora capensis. Next base: position 220,837 of record PISX010000980.1, read on the forward strand.
GAGTAGGAGAGACGAGGATGGCCCAGGGGACTGCTCTTGACCACGAGGATAAGAAACGTAGTACAGCCTAGGAGCTGGGGAGCAGCGGGATTAAGAAGTGCTGATCTCTAGGTGAGCGGAAGGTTGGATGGACAAGGGCAGAGGTGAGATGAAATCCACCCATCGAACAACCCCTTGGAGGGCAGCAAGTCCAGACCCGGTCCGGTGCCAGGCTCTGACGGCCCTGCCAAGGTGGAATGCCCTAAGGAAGAAGCCGGCACCCACAGCTCCTCCGGGCCAGGCTCAGGCTACCCGCCTTGGGATGTTTCCACCTCGGCCTGTATCTTTTGAGACAACACCTTCCTAAGGCAGCCTCTGAGGACCACAGCTGCCAGCTTCCTCCTTATCTCTCTTGTAAAAACAGATGTTTTACTACCTTGTCAAAGGACCCCTCTTACAGCTTGCCTTGGGGAAAACGGAAATTTCAATCCCTCCAGCCTCCTGAAAAAAATGCCATTGTGAGGTCTCTGACTCGCATGCAAAGTTGTGCAAATCTCTTCTCTGAAAGCAGTGGGGGGCCTCTCCTCTAGGGCCTCAGCATCCTCCTGTGGGAAAGGCCCCAGCTTGCCATAGAAAGCCTCCTCCCTCTGTTTACTGGTCTATCTCCCCACAAGCTTGAAGCCCCCCTGAGGGTGAGGCCCCCCCCACCATCTCCCCCACAGGGGAAGTCCTGGCACCTACCTACCATGGGCGAGGCTGCTCAAGGAACGTTCTTGAAGGAAGGAATGAACGAACAATTAAGTAAGTGCTCCTTCTTGACGCACGGTCCTGGGATTTCCATACGGTCTGTGGGACACAAGAGGCTTCGGCTGTCTATCAGCACAGCCCGGACTCCACTAGAGCAAGAATTCGCTGGTTGCTCCAGGGTTTATGTCTCATCTCTTTGCTACCAGGCTCAGGGGTGGACATGGATTTCCCATTAGTCACCGCAGATCACGGGACAGAAAGGGCTGGGAGTCACTCCCGGAGGACACACATTTCTCAAGGACAATTGAGTCACTCAATTCACACGACAGCTGTTGTCTGGTTAAATGCCCACCTCCTACCACATTCCGGATAATGATCCTGAAGACCCTGTTCCCGGGACTGACGATGAATGACTGCCAAGGTCAGAGGGTAACTTCCACGTGGCCTCTTCATGGCTGCCTCGGAGGGGCAGTGGGGGTCTGGGGGAGAGAGAACTCGACCTTGTGCCAGATGGACTTGGGTCTCTCCAGCCCCACACTCAGTAGCTGTGATACAGGCAAGTTCTTTGACCACCCCCAGGCCTCAGCTTCCTCTTTTGTACGAAAGGAGGAGTAATACCTGGGATCCGGGGGACTGTTGTGGGCCCAGGTGGCAAGACGTGCTCAGGCAAGTTGGTTCCTGCCCTGGGTTCCAGCTCTGCCTCCGGCTTCTGAGCCACTTCAGCGGAGCCTCCCACTGGTCACCGTAGGAAGGATACCCACCTCAGGAGTCTGGTGAGGGTTAAATGAGATAACTTACAGCAAAGGGCTTCTAAACTGAGAATGGGGTTGAGTACTGCCACAGGACTAGCAGTCTGGTTTGTTTTTTTTTTCCAAATTGTTCAGACCAGTTGCTCTGCCAAATGTGAAGTGGATAGGCCGCAGGACTGTGGTTCGAGCCCAGGCTCTTGGTCACATCACCTTCTCTGAGCAGGTCAATGGCTGGAGCCTAGAGTGTGTGACAGCAGGAATCAGGTGGTGATGATTAGGGGTGTGATGAGAGCAGCTGATGCTAGAAAAAGGATGAATGAGTGACTGATTTCAGGCTTTATCCAGTAGACAATGGGAAACACATAAGGTTTTTAAGCAAGAATAAGGGAGGATCACTAGGAGCTGGTTCTTTGAAAGAATTAATAAGATTGATAAACCCCTGGCCAGACTTATCAAAAAGAAAAGAGAAAGGACCCAAATAAACAAAATCATGAATGAAAGAGAAGAAATCACAACCAACACCAAAGAAATACAAACAATT